>BQNB010023613.1:0-52119 GCA_026074375.1 Tanacetum coccineum
ACTTCATCATAATCCACACCTTCTTCTTGTCTGTACCCTTGTGCAACTAGGCGTGCTTTGTTTTTGATAATAGTACCCCGTTCATCTCTCTTGTTTCTAAAAACCCATTTAGTGCCAATCACCCTTTTGCCTTCTGGAAGGTCACATAACACCCATACCTCTTGTAGCTTGAATTGAAGCAGTTCTTCTTGCATCGCTTCAACCCAACTTTCATCTGCTAATGCTTGAGAGACTTTCTTGGGTTCCTCTTGAGATAAGAAACAAGCAAACAGGCAGGTTTGCTGATCTTTGTGGTTAGTTCTGTTTTGTTTGTATATGAAAGACAGCAATGCTTGATGTTGGTTAGAAGTACTGTCTTTAAGCTTTCTTCTTGTTTGAACCCCAGCAGTACTTTTACCAATAATTTGACTTTGAGGATGAATCTTATGAATTCTAAGTGTGGGAGTAGAGGGAACATCAATGAAGATCCAAGTTTGTATGTAGTCAGCTACTCCGCCTCCTCACATCAAAAGAAGTTTGTAGAAAAACACCATCTGTATGGAGTATCATCATCAGTATCAGTAGGTGGTATAGCCAGTACTTTGAGGAGGTGGTCCTCGAAGCGCGGAGATACGAATAGATTGGACAGAGAGTGCACTGTCAACATTGAGCTATTATTTCTTGTTCTCCCCTATTTGCAATATCGAGATATGCGACTGTCTTCCTCTTTTCCTCTCAAAAGCAATCTCATTGATCATCATTAAGAGCTTTGGCAAGAGTTCTTGATGCTCAAAAAAGATCAAAAACTTACAAGCTCATCATGGTATACCTTGATCTTCAGAGGACAATTTAACTTCTTTTGCAGCGTACGTTCCTCTGGAGGCAATATGCGGAGTGTATAACATTGAATTGCTGGCATCTAAATCTTCAGCATCAATCACAAGTGATTCCTGTTCTTGAATTAGCATAGTTTTTCTTCCTGACAGGAATGAAATTCATGCATTGAGTGAAAAGGTCAAGATCAAACATCCAATCAGGACTTTCCCTTTTGATGTCTCCTAGATTCTCATGAAAGTTAACATGAATACAATCTGAACCTTTCATGTGATCCTGTTAAAGACTCTAAACCCTTTACGGTTAGTAGAGTATCCCAACATATATCCCTATCTTCTGACTTGCCATCAAACTTACCCAAATGATCCAGAGTATTAAGTATAGTTCCAAGAACATCCCAAAGGTCTCATGAAACTGATGTTAAGAACTTCCCATACAAGAATTTCATAAGAGTCTTCAGTTGAGGTTTAGTCACCAACCACTCATTAAGCCGCTCGTAACGCGCCTCGAGTATTGCACAAGCTTCACCCAATGAATAGTAAAGGGAGTCTGCTAACATAGATCTAGCAGCTTCAATAAGAATCCTATTCTTCTTTCTGCATCACCATTTTGCGGTGAGTCTGGCAATGCTATATCCCTCTTGATTCCTTTCTTGGCACAAAACTCATTTCATAAGTTGATTCTTGAATAAAACTCTGTTCATGATCACACCTGATGGTCTTACACTTATGTCTAGCTGTTTTTCCAAACACACAAATCAATATCATGAAGTCGATATCTTCAAGCGATCATTATACACTATCTATGTAGGCCAAGAAAAACAACCCAACCCTGAATTTGCTGCATCATCAGTTGACGCACCAAGCAGTACTTTTTCTGTTTATACTCTCTACTGAAACAGTCCAAATAGTCCAAGTGGACAATTCAAGAGTTCTCTGACATTTCTTTCCTCAATCTTCTTGCAAGATGCCCTGTGCTGTTTACCCTTTCCTACATGCCACACAGGAGGGTGACAAGCTTGAATGTCTTTGAAGGTAAAGCCCCTAACCAGATAGCCTTTACCAACTTGTTTATAATTTTGAGTTGACCATGGCCCCAGTCTACTGTGCCATAGGACACTTCATCCTCGGTTGCCTTTGCAACCAAACAAGTGATCTCCACCAAGGGAATAATATTACTTTAGAATCCAAGCTGTAACAATCATTCTATCTAGGAGCTCTAAGAATTACCAAATCTCATCAACAAACTTGAATTTTGGAGCTAGGACTAAGACATTCATTTATCTGTGAAGAGAACATTGGCTTCTTCACAGATTGACAAAACAGATAAGATATTTAACCTGAGCATCTTCCACATAGCTAACTTTCTCAAAATCTAGCATTATGTCTTAGATGTGGTCCTTTTCCTGAGATTCTTCTCCACTTTATAATCATTTTCCAAAGGCCACATAACCACTCTTTGAACTCTTAAAATCAGACAACTTGTCCTTGTCTCCTGTCATCCTTCCAATCATCCACTGTCAATGATAGCAAGTCCTTGAGAATCCTCCTCTGGATTGCCTGTACAAAAAATTTCAAAAGGAATTAGACTCTTTTTAGGGTCCCAGCATAACTGACTTGGATACCCCTAATGAGTTACATACTCAAATTGCTTGAGATGTAGATCCATTACCCCTATACACAGAACTAGATAGTTTCCCTTTTGTTTCCTTTTTTGGATCTAGAGTTACTCATGTATGATCGATATTCCCTTAATGAAACACTATAAACTGTCAACTATGCTAAATCTAGTTGGCAGTACTTATGAATATCACCAGTAGTTTTTTTCTCACATAACAGATAAACACGATTTCTTTTAAAAACCTTTTGAATACTACCTAAATTGCATATCCCTAAAACAATACTAAAATTCTTAACTTCGTGTTTTTCTATGTTAGGTTCAGGACTTATCTTGCACCTTTTTGACCAGTTTGTGAAGTACTGCTTGGGATCCAACAGTACTTCTTTTCTTTACCCAAATCGATTTATCCACTTTCTTGGGTCTTTGTGGTCCTATGAGGAGTCCTTGTATAGAAGAACACCCTCGATGAATGGTGAGTAACTTTAATTCAAGGTCTTCTAATATCCATCCTTGGATATAACATTCCATCAGTACTTCGTGAAAGTACTGCCTGTGGTACTCTACAGTACCTTTGATATTCACATTAGCATACTTTTTGAAGTACTTTTTGTTCATTTTTGGTCTAGCAGTACTTTACCAACCCATCCCTTACGTACATCGTCTGATGGAATAAAGGATCTCCTTTGGTGAGGTACCTAGAGTTTTCTTGTGAAATTACAATGGTTCACTCTTGGATGTTATTCCAGAACTGGTCATGTTTCCCTGAACCCTGTGTTTTCCCTAGGTTTTTGAGTTTGGGGTGTGTTTGAGTCTTTCCATGTAGATTGCAGTCCTTAATAAGGTGATTAGGACTGTAACATACAAACCATAATTTACCACCTTTGTCCCCAATCGCCTTAAAAGATTCCTTGACCAACACTGTTTGTGACTGTTTGGTGACCTGTTTTGCTAAAAGATTCTTCACTATTACTCTTTGTTAAAAACAGTTTTCCATTTTACTCTCTGAAACATCATTCTCTACATCATCACTATCCAAACCCAATCGCAATTAATGACTTTATTTCTATCAATTACTTGATTGACAAGTGTTTGTATATTCTCTTATTAACAACTTATTCCTAATGGCTGAGATCATCTATCCTGTAAAGATACATTTGCTCTAGAGATAATTGTACCTGTAGGAGGAGGTACTGCTTTTGTAGGCCTTTTTACTCTTTTGAATAGTCATACCGTAGAAACAGCAAATTTCATCCCCGAATGAAATGTCACTTTTCCATTCTATTACTAGACTCAATCCCAACCCTATACAATACATGACTAAATCAAACACATTATCTTTGTTTAGTTTAGGACTTCGTTTGAAGTACTGTAAGCAGATTTGACCATTTTTCAAGTTTTACTTTGAAATCATCTCGTCATTTAAGGCTAGATCTAATTCCCTTTGTTTTTCTATCTAGTTTTCACACTCTTATCTTTAAGTCATATTCCATTTGTTCATCACTTATCACTCCCAGCAATCTTCATACTTTTCATGTGTTTTAAGCATGACCTCTAATGACTCTAAGCTCATTTGACATCCTAGAATTTCATCCTAGCTCTTTGAAAATTTTCTCTTTCATTTTTGAATAGTTTTTCAAGCAACAGTTTAAAGACATACTACATTGGAACAGTAAGTACCTCTGAGTTTGTAGCCATCAAAGCTAAGTACTGGTGCAATCATCACTTTGTTGTCTATCCAGTCAAAATCATCCACGTCCATCATGTCCAAAAGTTCATGTGCTCCTGGCATCAAACTCTATGCTCCAATCATCTTGTTCAAATCCGTCATGCCATGCATAGCATATGTCACAGGTATCAGCTTCAAATTCCTTGGTCCTATCAATGTCTTCTCTTTGTTGACTGTATGCTTACCAAGGCGTTTTGGTTTTTGAATCTTCAATAGCCACACTCCTCGTTTCATTACGACCATTTGCTTAGTTTACCTGTATTTACAAAACTACACTCTCTAGCAAAAGACCTAACATTTGAGACAGTTAAAGCGATTCAATTTTTGACGTTATCAAAGGTAATCCCATTCTAGGCTTGAGGTCAATGGATCTTCCTGTCTTTCCTCAAAAACTCCTAGCCTCAGCTGTTATCATGGCCACATTAGCCATCGCATGTCAAATTCATTCCATAGCATCGCATCAATTGCAGCAGGATTCATCATCATGAGTTGTGGGCATATATGCTTGTTGAGCAACAGAAGGAACATATATTTCATCTGAAGTGAGAAACACAGTTGGAAGCAAGTTGCACCATGCTCGAGATAGCTTGAGTATATCCTTTTGGGATATGTGCTGGGTCAGCAGTACTTTGTTTCAAAGTACTGCCTTGACTTCATTGAGGACAGAAAGCAATGTGTTGAGATTTTGAATTGAGACACCCTTCAATTCATGCTCATACACCTTTAAGTTTGTAGAGATCATCAAAGTCTAACTCTTCTAATCCAGGTTGACCCGCAGAATCATGGTGCCACTACATGCCACACAGAGTGCAAGCTTCTTAGAAACTTCCAAATTTGCATCTTCAATTGGACACCGTATCATCATGTAAATCCAATCAAGCAAAGAAATATGCTGAAACCTTTCATATGCTGAATCTAGTTCTTCCATAGATCCATATAGTAAATGTCTCAAATTGTTGTTTCAACTATTTCTTTTGCATCTTCTTTGAATGCTTCTTCCTCCCAAATCTTGCGCATTTATGGCTTTCATAAAGATCTTTGCAGTCTACAGCACATGGGAAACTGAGAAGATGTCTATCAGGATGTGAAAACAGTATAAATAAGCGGCTTTCCTCATTGTTTCTTCTTGCGTGTTGCAGTCAAGTGAAGTCTTTGGAGCAGACACTGAGGGAGATGCAGGATCAGTTTGTGGTTTTTGTTTCCATTAGTGATTATGTCTCCATATAATGTGATCATGATAGCAACATACTGTCGCCTCTTCCATGTACCATAGGTCCATATTCACCTTTCTTGATTATATATGGATTCTGATGCAGTAACGACGAGGTGGGGAGGGCTAGTTCTGTTCGAGACATCTTTCTGATTTTAGAAAGATTATCGATTATTAAAAAGTTCATCCAAGGTCAGAGTCTCTCACAAGCTCTGAAACCACTTGAAGGATCGATATTCATAAGAAACCACTGATATACTGTCAACTATGCGGAATCTAGTTGGCATTCTTATAAGAACACACAGTAAGTATTTCTCAAACGATTTTCTTTTATAAACCGTATTTGAATCTGCCTAAATTGCGATCCTAATAACAAACTAATAATTCTTAACTTCAAGTTTGTCTATTTTGTTCAATATTCTAATATCTTCCCTAGAGATCCATTTTATAAACAATAAGGGGATAACCTCTATTTAGATGTACATTCCTGTATATTCTTAAACACAAATTGATACTTTTATCACTAAAACTGTACAAGATAAATGCTAAACAACCGTTAAACTTTATAGTTCCTATATCCATCGCATACTTCGATCTTTTGACTGGAGTAACCATTGACTTTCATACTTAACAGTACTTTATCTATCATTCTCATCATACTTAGACTTTTGGCAGAACTTATGACCTTTTGACTTGTAAAAACCCAACAAGATGAGTAACAACCAACAACAAAGCATGATTACAAAATAAATACAAACATGAAAAAAAAACAATAAATGATTTAATGATGTTTTATCGTTGTATGTAAAAATTATCTTAAATGATTCAAGTTTTAAATTTATAAAAAATTTCAGCCGACTAAACCAAAAACAACACTTTAACGGGCAGTGTCACCCGATCGATAGTATTTCATGGTAAGTAAGTGTCCAAACACTTGAAGCAGGTTAAATCAATAATTTAATAATATCTTGTTATCTAATCTAACGTTAAATTCTAGTCTTTTCTAAACCATATTAAACATATGTCATCTAAATCCTAATTCTAAAGTAAAAAGGGTTTTTCAGCCTGAGAGACTGCACGTTTGGTGTGGTGTTTATATATCAATCAAGCACTTTTAATACCCACGCAAAGCAAATTAACTAAAGATAAAAGTACGGTTTGAACCTTATATAAAAACTAGTATTAACCATTATTTAATCCGATAGAATGTTGTGTTTGTTTATTTAGTGTAAAAATTTTCTTCTCTCTATGGCATATCACTACTTAAGACTAAGCGTTACATCATCCTAAGACCTAGACACATTAATTTTGTCACAATTAAAGCATCCGCATAAAGCATCCGTATTTGCTGATTATAATCTATCTTAGGGATTAAAGCAATGGTGATCTTGTTAAACCCTAGCTCATAGAGACTTTACCCACTTACTGCTTAATGGTTCTTTATACACTAGTAGGTCACTTGTTGAACTATCCCTTGGAATCAGAACGTTACTTGTTGAATTATCTCGTCACCTGCTAGTAAACACATCAATAAACAATTGACAATATCCTAATTAACCGTAGTTGAAGCCCGTGAAGCGTAATCAGACACAGACTTAGAAGGACAATATTTTTGTAATTATAATTCGAGATGTAAAAAATACTAAATAAGACTATCCCAGGACTCTATATCCACTCGGTCCGCTTCACTATATCCGTTTGAATGATAGGTCGCATGACAAAACGAAGTAAACAAGTATAAATTGATAAACATAAACAAGCACTCAACGATAAATCAGAGAAATAGAGATAAACAAAGAACCCAATATTCAGATCTCATAATATGGCAATACCCTCAAGACGTCATAATAATACAAGAGTATTATTTAGCGCCAAGGTACACAGACCGATGTTAACGAATGATAACCAAAAACTGAACGAATTAACTACAGTTATATGTAATTAACCCCCTATGTCTCCTATGGAATTGAATACGTGCTCGACCTCTTCTGCTCTTTTTCACCTCTAAAAATCGACTTTTGTGGATTTTAGTATTGAGAAATGAGTACACACTTAAACCTTTAGTTCGTTTTTGAGTTTTCTATTTATAAGGCCTGGAAGTCGGTTGGATACGGCGATCGAAGGAGTTGATACGGAGAATTGGGGATGTATCTGAGTAGGGGACCTTACCGCTTGATATCTTCTCAAATATTATATTGATTCCATATCGTGAATACGCATTATTGAATCCCTCTGGATTACTGCATATTGATCATTATTCTTATGTGGACTTTGTGATGCAGGCACGGATACGCCGTATCTTCCTTGAGGATCCGCGTATTGGTCTACAAATAGTAATACTATAAATATCTCCATTTAAACTCCATAATGCCCGCCTATTTGCTACTTTTTACATTACGTCCATAAGTTACTGCAATACTCAAAATATAAACGATTAAGTAAACAATTCTTTGCAATAATAACAAAATGGTTAATAACCAGGGAAAAATGATGCAAAAAAATAGACGTTATTTGATGTCATCAAATATCCCCCCACTTGAATCCATACTTCGTCCTCATCGCCTTTAGAATTTATAAAAATTATCCCTAAGTAATTTTCATGTAAAGCACTTATTAGATCTTTTTACAAGTACACAGCCAAACCACTCATAAAATAGGAAGATGAAAATACTCAAATCACTCAACTAAATCAATATGGTAACATGTAACTAATTCGCTCAATGGCTAGGTCGAGAAGAGTTTTCTTATCATAACTTGGAAGATACACATCTCCCCCGCTAAAGCAAATGATACAAGATTATGAAGGTAAATATGGGTTTGTGTATGGAAAGCTACGGTTGATCATTCAACAATCTTCAACCAAATACCATTCCAACAAGGGCAGCTAAGCACACATACCACACCCGGAATGCCGGGATAGACATGTGTGTTCTTGCGCTACGAGCGATCCCCATCTAATTTAACCAACGTTTATGATGAAGAATAATATATTGTAGAGAACCTACGAACCATTCACCAAAAGACTAAACCCAACGAGGTACAAGACATTCTACAAGGCCGTCCAAGAAAATACAATCATGTACGTATGAATCCCATATCGTGTAAAACCAGCGTTCTAATCTTCATGTAGATGGAAGTAAATTGTTGTTAAATAAATATCAAGAAACAAATAGATTTAGACCTAACGATCAAGTTGCAAGACACTTATTTCCAGACCGTTACATAATAAAGACATGACAAATTACAAAAGAATACGTCTTGAACATAGATCAAAACCAAACAACCAAAGTGCTTTCCGTAAACGATACCTTCCTATCATCCCAAACTTTACCTACTCAACAAGTGCAAGTGGCGATATCTTCCACTTGTACAATACTCTCTTACATCGTTGAATTTTTAGACTTATCAACGAAATAATTCGATCCATCCTTGTGATTCCTTCGTAGTGCGAAACGATCCTTCAAAACTTGTTTCTCTTTTTGTAATTTTCTCATTTTTTTTTTATCGATTTTTGGCTTCAACAAAACCGAAAAACTCCTAAACTTCAAATCTCGCTGTCGTTGGAGATCATTTCAGCATCTTCACGATCATAATAATTCTTGAAAATTCCATCAGAAATTCCTTCGTTCTTCGGATGTCACCAATAATTGTGAATGTAAAGTAAAAATCACATGAGTTTGACTACGATTATACAATCCCATTTGCAAATGTGCAAATTTCCAACCGCACCAAATATAGAAAATGACACAAACCCGGGAAATACAACTTTTACACTTTAAGCAACTAGCAACTATAAATTAAACTTAAAGCTAACAGGTATGGTAAAGTGCAAGGGTGTAATCAACAAATAGTTGGTGTAAATCCTAAAGGATTGGCTCATACAGGGTTGTTCTCATGGTTCATCACTCTAGAAGATGTATAGTCGTAATATTATTAAACCGGGAGGTTAACTAATCGGTTTTTGTTTTAAGTTAGATTAATAAGCAACATTTAAGCAATTTGGTAGTAATCCTAAAATTTACCAATTAAACAATTCTCATCTAAATCCATAGTACTCATCACTGCGGTCTCGAGTGATATACCAAGCAAAGTTTTAAAGTCTACTACATTACCGGCACACTCATATTTTGTAGAATTTGGGTAAACATTTAGAAATGAATAGGTTAAATTCCCACGATATCTAATAAGGGTTATTGTATGCGGGTTATGTAACATGTAATTTCACAAAACAATACATGAATTTTTTTTTATTTTGAGCATAATTTAAGAGCATTTTAGTGTTAAAATTAGACAATTAAACATTCTAATTCCATCCACATCACTTGATTTATACAACGTCATCGTTGTATATATAAAACATTAAAAATATGGGAATTTAAAAAGAATTAGAATGAGAAACTCTCCTGATTTTTGCTCGGTAGATTCCACTAACAAAGTTGCATTTATAAGCAAGATTTGTGCTGAAAAAGCAACTGAAAACCTTAGCACGAACATTACACATATAGAATTCCAGAAAAAAATGCAATCCATCAACTTTATCGATATTCTTCTCGAGGTCCTGTAGAAAATATAGGAAAAACATGTGCATTCCTATCTTGGTACCTACGGTTAATTTAAACTAAACTAAACAAACTACGGGTCAGACTGGTGGATACGGCGTATCAGTTTAGTGAATACGCCGTATTCAAAATCTGACAATAATGTTTTTAAAGTGCAATAAAATAAAGACTGATAACATCCAGACAATCAATACGCCGTATGGTATGGAGGCGGATACGCCGTATTGATGTCTGGGAAGACAAACTCAATAACAAAATTAAATAACAATCCGGGTTGTCTCCCGGAAGCACATAATGTTTTTACAATGAAGTCTTTAATTTAGACAGTTCTTATCTTCATCTTCCTTCCTCTTTATTCAGCTCTAGTCAGCGACCACCCATCTTCGTCCATAATCTGAAAGATTTATTAGTAAGCTCGGCATGCCTCTTTTCTTGTAATAGTAGAGATCATACGTATTCGTCCTTCTTTACAGCAACATACTCTTCATAATTATTAAAACGATATTTGATCATCATATATCTCCTTATATGCACACCGAGGATGAACTTTACATAATTCTTCACTCTTATTATTTTCATGATATTTATCAATCTAGCATCATCATAGTTTTGTATAAGTATACCCATAGACGGTCTTTTGATCATAGCGTGACGCATCATCATCTTCTTTGATAGATCCTTCCATGATAGCTTTGTTTTCTTAATGCTCGACTTTCAGTTCAACCACTTCCAAACTTCGTACCATTATTTCGTGAATCCTAACATTGGAGTTGGTTTTCAATAATGTTGAGTTCCGGTAAATTTTCCCTCCATTATAGTATTCCATCATCTCTCCAACTACATGTTGCCATTCCTGAACAGCCAGTCTTTATAATTGAAAGGTAATTGAAATGCTTGTAAGATTGTTTTAACTGGTGCTATTGGTCCCAAACTCTAGTGTCCAGTTTCCATGGTTCTCATCGACGACCCATAGGTTATTTCCTTATTCCATTCATAGATCCAATCATCCCTTGTAATCATTATAGGTTTTTGAATCCTATACTATCCTTTGTAAGTTTAATCGATCCACTTCGAGAAGGAAGTTAATTCCTTAATATGAATAGAAGTAACACCCTCATAAAATATCAACATCGCAGCGGAATACCACTTGGGGTGCAGTACATAGTACATCCCACACACAATTACCTAAAACGACCTCCAAAAGACGTTAATAAAGTGTCACATTTCGATTAAAATTTTAAGTAAAATCAGGTCCCAATAATTTATGATTTAAACCAAAGGATTACAAACTCAATCCTGACTCATTTTGTAATATTTTAGGAAAAATATTATTGAATGTGGAAGAAAACAGAGTCCTTGAGTTTATGTTAGATCCACGCGACTCGCATATAGCTCCCAATGCTCACAACAAAATAATAAACCATGAGAAAATACATGCAAAAACTTCAACAATAATGTTGGTGAATTCATAGGTTTAAGTAAAAGCAGTATTGAAATAATTTAAGAAATATTTCAGTAAGAAAAGAAGCGTTACAACGTTTAAAATCATTACTTTAGAAATTCCAAGTAGTGATTCAATCAATCAAGAAATATTCAGTAGTGGACCACAAGGTTTAGATCAGATAAGCGGCAGTGCAGACAACGAATGCAATGTCAATAAATAAAATAATCTATTATCGGCATTAAGCTCATTTCACTGAACGTTAACCAAGCATATAAAATATCATATAATGATGCTTTTCACCTCAACAAGGTAATATTGCAATATACATTAAGAAATATCTTAATACAAAATGTCCACTTAGGGGTTATTCACGACATGGATGTCAACAACCCCAGACAGAGGTGCATCACGCCCAATAATCCCTACTTAATGTAACTAGCGCTCACCCATCATAGGTAATTAACAGTGCCTAAATTCGGGCCTTTTTACAATAGGTACTCATGCGATAAACTCATAATTCGGGGTCAAGCATACCTTCAAGCACTTTTGTTCCAATTTAAAATGAGTAATAGTTCAAAAACCTCACAATTTTTGTAAATATATAACAATGATCTCAAATCAATTAGTAAGCACTTCAGCTTTAAATAAATTCCAATGGTATACAACCAGTTATCAAACAATTCTTAGACATCAAGTGAATGAGCAAGTAAAGTCATTTAGTAAAAACATTCATGTAACGCTTATGAAATTAGAAATCAATAAGTTATTGGTAAAACGAGCAGTATTCACAACCCCGAAAATAGATATTAAAACCAATAAAGAAGAAAATATGTTGCAAATGAAACCACCGTAAGTGATGATCGAAGAGAAACCAACAATTAGTAAGATGACTCCAATATTAGTCTGAGACCTATAAAGCAATTTCGCCGGTTAATGATATATGATAATCATTATAATAGAATATGATAACATACTAGTAAAAGAATTCAAAACCATAAACAAGTATTGCACCAAGACTAAACCGAAGTGTTTTTTAAAGTAAATTGATGTCTAAAGCTTGTGTCAAACATAATACACAACTACTAAGTCACAGTCCCATAATTCCTATTCTCAATTTGGATGCAGTCCACACTTATACATTTTTCCAATCCTAGACGTAAAATTCAATTTTCTGATTTTAGTCATTTTAAAGAGAACATAAATCCTAAACCATAAACGATATAGACATGAGGCTTGCACCCCTGGAAAGGCCTTGAAGTCTACTTTCCCAATAAAAATCAAGCCTCATATTCCAGATTGTCAATCAATTTTATAAAGGAACAATATTACTATAGCGAACATCAAGAACAAGTAACAAAATACCATTTGCTAAATTTAGCCATGCTCACCGGAGCCCATGATCTCATCATTCATAAAGATATAAAGTAAGGTTTTCACCCCCAAGGAAAAACCACACATGGACATGAATCGTAGTTCAAAACATAAGCCATCAGCTGGCCGAAATAAACAAATCAATCTCATTTACCAATCAACGGGAAATAAAATTTTACTAACCGAAGGTCAAACCAGATTTTTAACTGAATTTCTTGGTTTTGCCGTTTTAGTCATAAATCCTAAACTAAAATAGAAATGAATGTGAGGCCAAGTGCTGGAGCTTCTATAAGATGTCTAGCATTGACCCAAGCTTTAAAACCTAAAATTTTAGTTCAAATTACCCTACATTACATGGTTTCCAAACGAATGACTGAAGTTGACCCATGTTCGTATTTTTGACATATCTCCCTCATACGGAGTGACTTGGTTGAGCATCAACTCATCCACATCAAGACCTAAGTGTAAAATTTCCAAATATCAAATAATTACATTAGGCCAAGAGAAAAATTTAAGGATACAAGCACGACAAGCTTTGTCCCAAAAATCATCCCATAAACACAATAATCTATACGCCGTATTTTAAACTACTTCAAATCCTTAATTTCACCATCCCACACCTCAATCAATAGCCCACAAACAATCCAATAATCAAAAATCACCCTTCATCACATGATCAAACAAAAATCTAACTAACCTAAGGGACATGCATGTCCCATCAAAACTCACATCAACATGCATAATCAATACTAAAAGTCCCCCCAATTAACAAGAAAATTATAAGGGCTTAGATAAGTGGCTAAATAACACATTCTTTTACCTCTAAAAACGAGCTTAAATGACCAAAAATAGACAAAAACTGCCAAATATATGTTTGTTTTGCATTTGTATTGTGCAGGAAGTGGATATCAACAAAAAGACAGAAAACCAAGCCAAAATGACAAAACTGAGCATGGAATGGAAAAGACTGTGCAAAATCAAGCCAAGTCCAAAAATGCCAAAGTCAGAGTCAATACTAATCGAATCACAGTCAAACCGGAGCCGAACTAAGAATACTATTAGACAATCTTAACCCATCTGATGGGCCGGAAAGCCCACTAGTATAATTGTGAAACAGAACGACCAAATGCCCTCATCAATTTCACAGCCCATTTGTGTGCATTTGACAAAGACTGTGAAGACTTTGAAGGCCCAATCTTAGCCCAGTTACAGCCAATCTCAGCCATTGTACACACAAAACCCATCACCTACCTTAGTGGGCCTTGAAAAAGCCCAATCACAAAACCCAAGCCCAAAACATCTTTTTTATAAAACTCAAGGGCCAAAAATGTAAATGTTAAAAACCTTGTTTTATAATTAAAAATGAAAAAAATAAAGAAAAGGGCCAAAAATGCCAAGTTTGAAAGTTGTTTTAAAAAGAAAAATAGAAAAACCAAACACAAGGGCTGGTTTTGCAATTTGCCAAAACCCTTCCACTTCCTTTTGTTTTATAACCAGAGGGACCATTTTTGCAATTTACCAAAACCTTTCTTTATTCTTTTAGTTACAAACCACAGGGGCCATAAGTGTCACTTTCTAAACTCAGTTTATAACTGAATTTCGGTTTAAATGAAATGAAAATAGAAAGAAAGATGGAGGGCCAAAGTTGCCTCTTCCCCAAGGTTTATGTTTAAACCTGCGAACCAACTCTGTACCCGTAACCCCTTGGCGCCAAAACCATACCTCCCTCTCCCATGGTTTCTAGGCCATACCACTACTCCTAGTACACTTCCCAGCTCACCCTAACCCTATACCCACTCACCCCAACCTTATAATCCATGCCCCCTGGCAATCCCACTCAACCCGAGACCCCCTTCAATGGTGAGATGGTATTCAAAGTGAATGGAGGGCTAGGATTGCTTATCTGAGTTTCTACACTCACAGCAAACACAAACCAAGACAAATAGAAGGCAGAGGACCTCTATAAAAGAGAAAAAGAGCAACCCGAAGAAAGGAGACACTTTTTACTATGTTTTTTTAGTTTAATTTCATTTCTAGTCTTTCTTTTAAATAATTAATGTAATTCAGCTTTACTTATAAGTTTTTGTTGTAAATTTTCTGTTTTTAATAAAAAGTTTGAAAAGTACTTGACATTGTTATTATCAAAATTATAAAGTCTAAATCTCAGCCTCGTTGATTGTGTTTTAAGTGTAGTAAGAAGGTTAATAATTGTTAAAAGGTTACTTACAGCTCATTACTTGCCCTTATCTTCACTAAAAAAGAATAAAAAACCCGAAATTATAAATTAAAGGGTGTTTGCACAATATGATAAAATGGGTCGCATGAGTTATGTCATGGGTCAAAGGCCACTCAACCATATCTTGGCTGAGTGTGTAGGCCAATTTAAAGCCATTTACGTCACAATTTTTTTATGTAAATAAAATAAGTTTTGTGTGGAACAATTTACTTTTGTCAAAGTACCCTAAGCCAAACTAAGCTAAGCCACTTAAAGCTGCATAAGCAGCTTAGCAACACCTTGTTTTTTGCTTATTTTAAGGTGATTACCAGCCCTTTTAAACACGCCTTTGTCCAGCCTTTGTAATGTACCAAAGTGTAGTCAAGTGTGTGTGAATACCTAATTTGTGGAAAAAAGCAATTTAAGTCCGATAAATCAGCATGTTTAAATGCATTTTAATACCCCAAACTTTGGAAATAAGCTCATATGCCACCATTGTTTATCTGTTTGGATTTTGTTTTGGCTAAAAAGCACCAATGTGCTTATTATCCCCCCCAATTCAGCCAAAAATAAGCCCTTAGCTCACTGCATTGCCTCCCCTGGTGCTGAGGGCACCAGCTTGCTTCAATTTTCTAGCTTATTGAAAACTAAGCCCTAGGTCTTAGTGTTATTCCTTATAGCTTGTAGGTAGTTCTAGTTATGTTAGCAGCTTATTTAATTTAGATTGCTATTGATTAGCATAAATTAGGCTCAAAGTAGGTATTTTTCTGCCCTTTATATAATCTGTCACACTAAGCCTTATTGATTTCAGCTTATTTTAGGGCGTTATTTGGGGTTAGAGAAAGATCATTAGCATAATTAGACTCCCTTAGTCTAAATCTCTATTTCCCAAAGTTTATAGACTATCTTGTTAGCCTAAAATCCCAAAAACAAAGCCCAAATAAGCAATAAGCCAAAATAAGCTTCTGTCAGTCAAAAAGCCTAAGTATCTGGCTTATTTAGTGTTTCCCCAGAGCCTATTGCTTATTATGAAAAAACTCCCTTGAGCCCCTCTACAACTTTTGTTTTAAAAGTTTTGATAATATGCTTTGACCCTCTTGAAATATCGGGTCAAGTTTCAGGTACCATTTGTGTAAATTCACCTTTTATTGTTAACACTGTTATACTAGGTTAGTATTGAATAGCCCCGTAGTCCTTTTAAGTTTTTACCCTGTTAGTCCATATAATTAACACAGTTAGATTTATATAATTTAGTAATTTAAGCATAGGTTAGATTTAATTAGTTTAATTACTGTTTATATAAACAGTAAACTTTTAGGATTTTTATATTTATTTAGAATTGTTAGAATTTTCTTATTTATTTTATTTTTTCAGAATTTTTATAACTTTATTTTTTGTCTTTTTCTATTTTGCTTATTTTTAATTAGTTATAATATTTAAAAATTCATAAAAAATCATAAATTCATAGAAAAATATTTACTTTTTTTAATAAAATTTCTTTTTGTCATTTAGTGTCTATGAAAAATTAAAAATTTAGTGTAGGCTTTATTTTTCATAAAATTCCCCAGTCCATTAGACCCGTTTGTACCGGTGCGTTATTTACCGTTTCATTTCGTTTACATTCAAACCACCGCCGTTTTAGTCTAGTTTTCTTTATTTTTCTATAACTAATTAGAAATTAATTTTGAATTTAATTTTATTTAGCAATTTATTTTCTTATTTTTAGTATTAGGTTTTCCCGAGTAACCTGATTCTGATTCCCCGTATTTTATGTATAGAGTTTAATTTTAGGATTTCCCCTATAACTAATTTTGTTTCCCGAGTAGTTTAAATTAGGTTATTTAATTAAATTTAGTTGAATTATATCAGTGTTTCATCATATCTAATATTCTCCCATCATTCAATTCTCATCAAACAGGATTACCTTCTAATTGAGCCTCTTGGGACCATATCGACCCGGGAATATCCTTCCGGAATCTTTTTTATCATTGAATCGATCTTGTGTAATTTTATCCTTTTGTGAGAATTTGACCTTTGCCTTGGTCACGGGCATTCGGTTAGGATCTGTATTACGGTTGCTATATAATGAATACATAACCACGAACCAGGCTTACAATGCTATGAAGACAAGAAATGATCAGACCACAAACCCTCTATGGGTGTGAGTTGTCGCGCCCACCAAATCAAACAACAAACCCTAACTTTTATAACACCTAATCTGGTCCGACAATGCACCCAATAACACCTTTTAAGTCATCTTGAACCCAATAATTAGAATCAAAACCTCAACATCTTAAATCTGAAAAATAATTGAGATTTTCCAAAACTTTTAGCATGGAGTTTTATATCAATGAGAATGATTTAGATTATATAGTGTTTGTTTTAGGGCTAAAAGGAGTAGATTTAATGGGGTTTTGAAGATGGAATCAAGGTTTTTGGTGGTTGGGGCGTCAACCAGGAGAAAGGTAGAGAGGATCTGTCGATTAATTTTCCTGTAATTGTGTTGTGTGTGTTGTCGTGTGATGTTAATAAAAAGGAAAGTAGGTTTAATTTGGGTTAATTTGGATAATTAGAAGGCCTTAAGTGTTAATGGGTAGAAAATACAACAAGGTGTTCCTTGTTCTTTGGGCCGCCGCCTAGGAGAGGTAGGGGGGTTTTCATGGACTAATTATGTCCTACTAATTAGACTTATTATTCTCGGCCTAAAAACCTCTCCTAGTCCGATTACTTTTTCTTAAAACCGATTTTCTCTAGGTGCAATTTAAAAAACAGAAAGACATTATTATAAAATAAAAATAATTAGGCCTCAAGCCAATACGATTTGTTGGTTCTCGATCGATAAACATATAAACGTTATAATCGTAGATTCACGAGGGTTTTAAAATTGACGATTTTAATAAAAATCGATTAAGATAATAAAGTGAATTATTTAAAAAAATTTAATTATAAATTTAAATTAAGTAGCGACCTTAAATACGGGGTTTTACATCCTCCCCACCTTACGGGAGCGTCGTCTCGGTGCTCAATTCGACTTATCGTCTTCGGTTGAATTGTGAAAATATGAGGATATAGACAAGTCATCGTCGAGGTTTCCAACGAAAACTAAATGAGATAAAAGTCAAAACATCAAATATATGCAACGAACACGAGCGAACGGATTGATTGTCACGAGAATCCTAAAAAGTAAAGATAAAATGCATGATACAAAGAAGAAGTCATTAGAAACGAAGGATTTGACAATTCATAAATTATTGGTAGTGGTTAACGATTTATTACTATTAGATTATCGAGTTCGCGGCGGTCGATACACATTCGGAAAAAAATCCATATAACAAATTACGAGTCGAAAGGAGTTCATAGCCCAAAAAATGATTCGTACAAACGAACGCACGCTATGTCGGATACACATATGCCCACTCATTTATAATTTGTCACTTACAAAAAGAGGCGTCCCAATCCTTGTAAGTAATAATTTATAAACTTATGGTTCGGCGGTTTATAATTTCCTTATTCAAATGAAAAAGCGTCCCAATTCATTTCAATAAGACGATTATAAATCATCCTACTTAAGCATGGCCGACACAAAACACAATATCAAAACAATGTTACAATAAGTAAAAAGGAGTGTCTACTTGACGGCATGATTTTTCAAAATCATAAGAAGTAACAAGAAGAGTAATGAGACATTAGTCCATCATGTTCCAAAGGTAAGTGCCAAAAGACTGCATGATTCGAGATAACAAGATGAAGTCGTACTCCCATCAACTGGAAGATTTCAGAACGATGGATTATGAAAACAACATACGCGATTCAAGAGCATAAAAAGAGTGTTCAAACTCGGAGTCGAACACTAAAATAACTAGTGGAATTAACAAAGTACACCGAATGTCAATATTATCAAAAAGGATATAAAATAAAGTCACGTTAATGTTTTGGAGATCACCACATTGCTCATAAAATATCAAAGAAAAGAACTTATTAAGACTTACCATAGTACTATACACATATGTAGGTAATTATCATTACATAAACATTCTTGCCCTTTGCAGTCTGACTTAATGGACCTATATTTCAAAATCCGTAATAGGTATAAACGAACGGTTTTCTCTTTAAACAAGATGTTAGACTCTAGTTTACTAAGATTACAAGATAAATACTCAAAGTGTAAAGATCCTAAGTGAAGTTATCATTTTACCATCATGTGCCAAATCTGGTTATTTAAAACATTTTCTTATTTTATTGTTTTTTTAGCATAATTCCCATTTTATAACTCCGTTTGACCCAAAATGAAAGCCTATGTTTAAGTTTATCTAAATCCTATAGGTTTTAATTAGAAAATAGGGCACTTAATATGAAAATATTGGTCTCGAACTCATTTTGAAAATCTGGGCACAATTTATGATTAGTTTGGCCATTCTAGTCGTAACTCATTCATCCAGAATAGTTACGGATTTATCCAAATAACCACATGGTCCTCATATGTTTTACCATTCACCCATGTAGAAACCTAGTAGCCTCAAAGTCAAATAAAATTAGTTATAAGCCTAACTATTTGCATTACAAATTATGGGTACACACTAAGTTTGTTTCCACAGTTTTGGTCGTATCTCGATCATCCGGAAGAGTTGGCGTTCCATCCAACTCGCCACTAGGACTTAACATATTAGCATATTCATTATTGCAAAGATACAGTAGGATTTAAGCCAAAATTTTCCCATTAGAATACCAACTTTTCTCGAAAGTTCTAAAAAAATAGCCGAAAGTAACAATAAATAGTCAACACTTATAGGAATTACTATTATATATATAGATGGCGGTGATCCCAAAGATAAGCGTAAGAATTTGAGAGGAGAGTAGCTCATATATGTATGAGTATCCATATATAATACTAGTATTGATGTTCTAGGGAGAAAATCACCACCCACAAACCCCCCAACACACAAACAACCACACAACCACAACTCCCCCCTCCAACAAACACACTCTCAACCATAATCCCCCCTACTACCCCCAAACCCAACACCTCCCCCCACAACCCACCAACCCCCACCAACCCCAACAACCAACCCACAACACCACCCAACTCAAACAACCCCCCACACATTCAAACAAACCACTCCCACCAACAACACTTCCACCAAAAACATAATCAAGTATTATATACTAATTATTAATATAATAACAATAAAGATGCAAAAGGGAGCATATAAGTTACCTGGGAGCAAGCGCGCACGGATATCGGACAATGGTGAAGGACTCTTAAAATTTTTCGAAAAACAGTTATAGTCTAGTGTTTCAAAAACGACCTAGTTCGCTATAACGAGTGCTCTGATACCAATCTGTAACACCCCATAAATCAAAACACATAAGCAGCGGTAATACCACTTTGGTGGTGCCATTCATAGTATAAAGTACAAGTCACAGTAAACGACCTCTAAAGAGATGTTTGATAAAATGTCACATTCGATTTTAAACATATCAGAGTAAATTTCACGGTCCAAAATTAATTTTTCTTTTTTTTTTACAAACGTTACAAGAGTTCAAACATGACTCATTTGTATATTTAAAGAAAAATGATTATCGAATGTGAAGAAAACTGAGTCCTTGAGTTCTGTTGATATCCACGCGTCTCGAATGCTCCCAATGCTCAGCTAGTAAGGTAATAACCTGAGAAAATACATGCAAAAACGTCAACAATAATGTTGGTGAATTCATAGGTTTAAGTAAAAGCAGTATTGAAATAGTTCAAGTAATATTTTTGTAAGAAAAGTAGGTTACAACATTTTAGAAGATTTTTATGAAATCCAAGTAATGTTTCAATATAATCAAAGTAATGTTCAATAGTGGACCTCAAGGTTTATGGATCATGCCAGCGACAGTATTTCAAGTCATAATTCAACAGATAACATCTGCAACGAATACAATGTATAAATCTTGATTGCATTGAGCTCATGACACCGAAGCCTTGACTGTTAAACCCCCCCAACATATCTTGTATGTCTTTTATGTTGCCCCAGAACTAGGTATTATTGCCTTATACTAACTTCTAATACAAAATTGTCGTTGACTGGGTGTTGCTCGAAAGGATTCGATTCTTACCCCGGACAGGGCTGTCTCCAAACCAAAGAATCTAATTTATTTGTACTAGCGCTTACCCATTATAGGCAATTAAATGTTCTTGATGTGGGGTCTTTGGCCAATAACAACTCATTGCAATTGACCTCATATTTGGGTCTAGCATTACCATAAGTTTCTTGTGTCCAGGTTTATAAAACAAGCATGTATCTAACATGTATTTGAAATCATTGTGGTAGATAAGCAAAAGCTTAGTAAAAACACATTCATGTAATGCTTAAAGTAATAGTAACCGATAAAGTTATTAGGTTTTAAATCAAGCATGTATCAAACATGTATTAGAAATCATGTAGTAGATAAGCAAAAGCTTGAGTAAAAACATCATGTAACGCTTTATGTAGGTAGTAACCGATAAGTTATTTTCGGTTAAACAAAAAACATGTATCAAACATTGTATTAGAAATCATTGTAGTAGATAAGCATAAGCTTTTAGTAAAAACCATTCATGTAACGCTTATGTGTAGTATAACCGATAAGTTATTCGGTTAAAACAAACACTTATCAAAATCTATTAGAATCATGTAGTAGTAAGCAAAAGCCTTTAGTAAAAACATTCATGTAACGCTTATGTAGTAGTAACCGATAAGTTATTCGGTAAAACAAACATGTATTCTCACCCCAAAAATAGTTTAAGAAAACCATTAACAATGAAAATGTGGGGCTATGAACTCACCGTATTAGCAAGGAGATCAGAAGTAGATGAATCTTTGGATGAGAGAAAAGTACGCCTAAGCACCACCTAAAAAGGCGTGACGCGACTTAGTATGATAAAGAAGATCGATACGTAAAAGTAAATCAAATGATCACGAGATATGTTTCCGAGATATGCATGGCATTGCATTAAGACTTAACCAAAGTATTTTTATCCCCAAATTGGTATACAACCTGCACTTATACTACATTAAGTGTCTACTAAGTCTCGCTTAGCGATTCTTATCTTATTACTATGTGGCCGCACTTTTATTTCTCAAGAAAAGGCGTAAAACTATGTTGCTGAATTTTTAGTCAACTTTACAAGACCATATCTCTTAACCTATAAAAGATACAAGGATGGGGCTTTCACCCCTGGAAAGATACTTAAGTCTAGTTTCCAGAACATTAGGCCTTTTAATCAAACCATTTACCAATCCACGGGAAATGAGTTTTTACTAATCATAACTCAAAACAGAAAGTTTGCTGAATTTCTAACGCTTACGGTTTTGGCCATAAATCCTATTCTATAATAGCAATCAAGTTGAATCCAAAGAGAGATGAAAGCTTATGATGTATAGTATTTAACCATGTTTTAAAACCCAACACTTTAGTGCAAAAATCTAGAGTTAAATCCCTTTTTCAAACAGTAGTTCAGAACTGACTAGTTTCCGTAAATCGGTCATATCTCACTCATCCGGAGGAGATATGGCTCTAGCCAACTCGACACATGTACTTTGAACTTATTTATACAACCCCATCAAATAATCCAGACCTTCTTAGACCAAAAGTTTGCTGCAATTAACCCATTTATACTGCTGGTCTGCAGCAGTCCCAATTTTTTCCTACCAAACACTAATTTTGACGTATTTTCCAAACCGTAATACCTATTAAAGTGAATCCACTTGGAGAAGTTAGTTTAAGATGTATAATACTGAGATTAGCTTTCCTATCCTACATTTTAGAGTATTAACCTGAATTTTAACTCGTTTTTCAAATGATGTTCCAGATTTGACTAGCAATCGTAAAACGGCCATAACTCCCTCATCCGAAGGGATAAACCATTCAATTCGCCATACGTAGCTTAGACTTTTACCTATCCAACCATGTAATTTTCCAGTAGGCTTCAGGCTAAAAATTATTAGGAATATCTACGTTTTGCTACTGGTCTAAAAACAGTCCCTAAAACTACCTAGAAATCACATCAAAACTTATCCAAATCACCAATTATTCACTTGCAATGCCATAACATATCCTAATAACATATCTCACACATAAAAACATAATGTTCATGATCAAACCCAAAATCAAACAAACTCAAGAACATGCATCCTTATAAAAGATGAAATCAAACACATGCATACAAATAAAAATCAACAATTGAAAAGAGGAGTTTAGAGACAACTTACAATACAATAATTAGAAGCAAAAGATCAACAAAAACCCTTCTTATTTACCCTTAGGGCTGCCGAAATCAAACACCCGTGTACATTGATCAAACCTTAGTTTTTATTATCCAATAAAATGCAAAAACCCTTGATGCTTCAATTGTACCAATTTGACTAAAACCCTAAAAATTAAAATCTTCAAAATCAAAAACTTGAGAAAAACCAATTGCATATGGTTTGATCTTCAAAAGGATAATGGGGATTATTGTATTAGTGATGATTAAGTGATTGGAATCAAGTGGGAAGAGTTTTGATGATGATTTGTTGGTGTTGTTGTGGTCTGCGTCGAACACAGAATGGAGAGGGAGGGAGAGTCGACTTTTTTTTATAAAACTAATATTGTGTGTTTTTATTAATAGAGTTTGGGTTATATATGGGCTTTTTATAAAATTAGAGGGGTGTTTGGCTTTTGGTTTTGTAGAAGGAAATAAAATATAAGGGTGTGTTTGGTTTCTAGTTTTGATGGAGCATATTAAAAGAAAGGGGGTGTTTGGTTTTTATGTTATGTTTATTTTATATTTTTATTTTTATTTTCCTAAAACATTTATACCACAATATTTGTTTTAAAACACTTAATTGAAATATTAAAAATTGTAAAAATACGATTTTGACGCGGTTTCGGCCAAACGCGGATAGAAGTCGAAAAGTATTAAAATGAAAATTAAATAAACTCTCGAAGCTAAAATATGGAATTATTGATTTCTCAAACGTTAAAATGAATAAATATTCAAGGCATGCTTCGCAACTAGCTAAAACGACTATTTTTGATAAAACGGCTAAAAACAAAATAATAAATTCCTTAAAATTTTGAAATGGAATTTAAAGCTCGGTTAAAATATTGACCGTAAAATACGAGATGCTACAAGACTCTCCCCATATCATCGTGATATTAGGGACGAAACATGTGGAAGAGAAAATCTCCATCGGACTTTCATTCAAGATGTTTAGATAAACATTGAAGCACATGAAAGTTCCACTCCGATGAGATACCACTGGCCCAAGAGAATAGCAACTAAAAACAGAGATGCCGAAGTCAAAGATAATATCTTCACTCCCGGAGGAGAGAAGAAGAGAAGAATCCATAGAATAAGTAAGATAAGGAAGAAAGATTCTGATAACAATTGTGAGGGAAAAATAATGGCGATCCTCAAAAGGTAACCCCACATATGTCAAAGAAATAATTTCCTCATGAATCCCAGGGTCGAAAACTTTGATCATACTCTTCAAATCATCATTATCAAGTTCATCATTTAAGCTTCTTGGGTCATGATCTAAAAACACCTTGGGGGAAGATTATGGGTAGTATCATTAGTAAGCAAACGCTCAAGATAGATTACGTCTCCCTCCGAATCATGATAACTGTCCTCAATATCCGTAGAAACATCAATATCTAGAAAAGCATCGATCTCATCAATATCGCCTCCTGGGTCAAAACACTCATCCTCATTAGCATCGGAAAAAGGTGTGACTAGTAAAGCCGGCTCATCAAGGTTAGAAACATAAGAGTCCTTGTTCTCGATGTCCTCTAACACCTCATTATAAAGAGGATTTATGTCACTAGAGATGTACTCTTCATCAAATTCAAAAAGAGGGTTCGAATAAATTTTAAAATTTTCCTCCTGAACGTCCTCCTCAGGAAGTGACTCGTCATCACTAGAGGTAAAATCATCATTAGCATCGAAGAGAGGATTAGAGAAAGTCACAGAATTATTACAAAAAGGCAAATCACTCTCTTTGTCACTGTCAGACGTATCCTCGGACTCCCTTGGGATTGGAACAAGGTCCTCAACACTAGACTTTATGAATTCGTCCGATTCCTTTTCAGGAATAATGCGAAGATCCTCATTCCCCATGATGAGGGAGTCCTCGGGCTCCATAGTCGGTAAGACGGGTGTGATTGCAATAGACGGAGGAATTTGAGAAATACTTTTATTCAAAGGAATAGTACTTTCTTCGTCATCATCGTCATCATAGAAAATAGAATTGAAACGTCACGAAGGCTCGGGAGTATGAGTACTAAGATTAGCCGCATGCTCTCGTAACATTCCAAACAAGGATTGCATAGTTTTAAAAAGTTCATTCCTTGAATCAATCATATCATTATGTGAGTTTATACATTCATCATTCATCATCTGCTGGTTAAGGTCTTCTTGAATACTCTGAGGTTGATGATCGATGGAATACTGTGGGAGTTGGACAAAACCAGAAGAGTTAGAATTATAGCAAAGATTAGGCTAAGTTCTGATTCCTCGGTTGACACTGAAAATTCATATGAGGACCCCATAATTTTCACAACAAAGATATTGTTATGGAAAACTCGGTGAATTTTGTTGATAATAATTATCACCAAAGTTTGGATTGTAGCTCGGTTCCTGCTAGACAAGCGAGAACCGTGGCGGACAATCATAACCATAATGAGAATCGTTCCCACATAACTCACACGAGTATGTCTGGGGCTGTGGAGGTGGGTAAGAAAAATCGGGTGTTTCATCATAAGAAATGGGATCAGGGTTACGGACAAACTCGTCTCCGAAACTCACATTGGTACAACACCGACAATTTCCACCGTTAAACGGACCTCCACACCACGAGCACCTCAAAAACCAAGACATGTTGATAAAGAATTAAACGATAAAGAGAGGAGAGAAGATAAGAATTAAATAAAATAAGATGATAGAGAAGAATATTTTTTTTAGATTTTTATAAAGATAATAAAAATAAAAATATTTTTGGAATTTTTAATATTTATATAAAAAGAAAATATTTTTGGATTTTTAGTTTTATAAGTACGAAAATAAACTTTTAAAAGAGAAAGGATCTTCAAGGCATCAACTTCGAAACACCACGTAAAAATCATACAACTCTCCCCGGCAGCGGCGCCATTTTGATAAACGTCAAACGCGTGTCGTAATAATATATAGTATTTCCCGTTAGATAAGAAAATTACTTTAGGAAAAGTAATAGTCTATCTTCCGAGTGTCGTATCCACGGCGAGAGATGAATTGAAATCCATGTTAATGTTTTGAAGTAAAATGCTTGATTATCTTTTAAGATTTTTGGTTTAAAAACTACTTTTAATACTAAGAAAATTATACTAATATTATTACTAGAATTATACTAATTAATTAAACTAAGAGAATTATGCTAAAATGATCTAAAAAGATTTTTAAAATGAATATGCTTGCTAAGTGACGTGAAAAGTTCATTAAGTGTGAATTAAGGTTTATTAACGAATTAATTTCCTTAGAAAAGATAATTATCTCACAACGTTGATTTATTTTGACAAAGACCTCTTAAAAAGAGATTAATTACTAGATATGTAGTTTGACTATTTTTCCGGATTTTGCCCTTTAAAACATTCAAACTACAAATCTAAATAATCCAAAAAATTATTAATTAACAAAACCTTTTTCAAATCCACACTTAATTCTCAATTCACAATATCACTTAGCAAGCACTAATAAAACTACTCACTAAGCATTACGATCAAATAAGCAAAGCAAAACATTTTATACTAAGCTACACTATTGTATTGAAAAAGGATAGAAAATGGGACCGAATTAAAGAGCCGCAAATAAACGATAACCACCCGGTTTAATAAGATAAAGAAAATAGTCAAATTCTATCTAGCTTATTAAACCCATAAGCTCCACGCCTCATGAGTTTACCGGTACCAAAAGCAACATAAACATACAAACTATTAACTAAAACACAGTTATAACACTTTGCAATTTCAATTACTCACTTGGCCCAATTAGCTGTAGGCCCAACACCAATATAACACACAAGCCCAAGATTATTCAAATTAAGCCCAAGTCAAACCAAATCGTGGCCCAGAAAACAAACGCAGACAGATGGCCCAAATCAAACCAAAATGGACTAAAGTTCAAACTGGCAATAGTGAATTAACAAAAGAAAATTAGGAAACAACTTCTAATTCATGAATTAAGCTACTACTTCTATACCTACATAAGCCACAACATCAAGCTACTTAAAAAAACAAAAGACCAGATTCATAATAAGCTTTAAACGAGGAATAAGCAACAAATACTAGTTCTAAAACCGATAAGAGAAATCTATAAGCACTTTATATTAGAAACTTAAAAGATAACTAATTGCCTAAAAACGAAATCAGTAACTAATAAGCACACCTACATCATCAATAAGCTACCAGAAACCGTAATAAGCATTTAAACAACTTGATCGCAAATTTAACAAGCTCGTAAGCTAAATCGATCTACTTTAGTAAACACTATAAGCTAACTATCGAAACTTATTCAGATTTAAATAAGCTCAGAGTATGAATAAGCAAAAACATAAATAAGCACTCGAAAGAAAAGAAATTAAGCAATAAGCACTTTTAGCAACAAACATAAACTTCATTAATAAGCTAAAACAAACCTCTTACATAATTGAAATAAGCTGAGAAACAGCTTTACAATAAGCTTTCATAAGCTGCCATAAATCTAAAAATAAGCTAAAACTAAACTAATCTTAATTCTTACTCCTAAAATCTAACAGCCAAAATGTGGGAGGGGGGTCGAGCTGTATTTATAGCCAAAGAAGGGGAGAAATAGTAAATTTGGCCAGCCAATCATTGGCCTTTATTGTTATTCCCTCATATCACCAAATTCTGCAGCAAAAGTGGCCTTTCGATGCAAGACACGTGTCCCATTAGACTGCGTACCTCGTGCGCATAGTATAACATCCGTCAGTTTCTTTCAAATTGAAATGAAGAAAATTATTATAGCACATCCCCTTGCCACGCGTCGAGTTTCTATTCGCTCTCCCATGTGTAGTGCTAGGTCACGTGATTTCATGGAATTAATTTCAGATCATGTGATAGTGACGTCACCATCTCCTCCCTAAATCAGATTACAATTTGGACTTAAAAATGGGCTTGGACTTTTAATTGGGCCTTAGTAATAACATGGCTGGCTTGGCCCATTTAAATGGGTTATGGGCTGGCCCACTAAAATTCGAAGGCACCGTTGCACTGGTTTTCTCGCGCTCTTTTCAATGGCATGCTCGAGGACTTTTCACGACTTTGTCATTATTTTAAATAATAATCACTCTTGATCGAAACGAACCTGAAAATTTCTGTTTTTGCTTTGTTATCAATCCGTTTTACCTGCAAGACATAAAAATACCAAACAAACATATTTGTAATATAATTAAGCATATTTTAGTATTTTTAGTCCAGTTAATAGTGTTTTACGAGGTAAAAAGGATGTGTGTTTTAGCACACATCAACGCCTTTTGCTAATATTCACCAAGTACTCCATAATTACTGCAATTCTCAAATATAAACTATTAAGTAACAATTCTTTGCAATAATTATACAAAATGGGTTAACTACATGGGATAAATGATGCTATAAAATAGACGTTATTTGATGTCATCAAATATCCCTCCACTTGAATCCTACTTGTCCTCAAGTAGCCTTTAGAAGTCTATAAAAATGTATCCCTAAGGATATTTTCCGTTAAATCATACGAAATAGGAAGATGAAAACACTCAAATCACTCAACTAATCTATGTGGTAACATGTAACTAATTCGTTCAATTGCTTAGTCGCAACGAGTATTCTATCATAAGCTTGGCAAGGATACACATCTCCACCTCTAAAGCTAAGGAGTAACAAGTTTATAAAGGTAAATATGGGTTTGTATGATAAGGCTTAGGGTTGATTACTCTAACTAATCTTTATCGATACCAATATTCCAGGAGGGCGACAAAGACCACACATACACACCCGTAACGATGGGATAGACACATGTGACTGCTCACTCCCACCTCGAATAAGCTAAAGAGTAGGACTAGTAGAGTAATATAGGGTATGGATCTTCTAACTTTCACCAATAGTAATAAACCACAAGGAAGCTGAGACATGCATATATGGCCGTAACGACGGAATAGACATGCACGCTCGATCACATCCTTATTCGCGTAAAACCCATGGTTAATGATTAGGAAAGGGAAATAAATTGTTGTTAAATAAAAATTACGAAACAAATAGATTAAGTCTAAAATACAAGTTGCTAGACACTTTTTCCCGACCGTTACCATGATAAAGACACAACTATTTACAACGTCTTGATCATAGATCAAAAACAACAACCTAAGTTGGCGTTCCCGTAACGGTCAACTTCCCAATCATCCCATACTTTACATACTTTACAAGGCAAGTGGCGATATCTTCTACTTTATACAATACTCTACATCATCGATTTGTATCAACGAATAATCGATCCTTCGTGTAATTCCTTCGGTAGTTGCGAAACAATTATCTTTAAACTTTCCTTTTCTCTTTTTTGTTGCGATTTTTCTAATTTTTTCGAATTTTTTTGCTAACACTATACTATGAAACTCAGTGTAATTTTATCATCTTCACGATCATAATAATTCCGGATAATTTATTCGATAATTCTTCATTCTTCGGACGTACCATTAATTGCGTTGGTAGTAAAAATACATGAGTTTTGACTATAATATACATTTCCATTTGTGATGTGCAAATTCTTCCAACCGTACCAAAGATAGAAAATTTTGACACAAGACTCGGGAAATATAAACTTTACAGATTAAGAAACTAGCAACTGTAAATAAACTTAATCTAACAGGGTAGGCTAAGGTGTAAAGGTGTAACGAAACAAATAGTTGGTGTAGTTCCTAAAGGATTGGCTCTACGGGTTGTTCTAGGGTATCTTACTCTTAAAATGAGAGTAAACAAAGCGTTCATACGGGGGTTAACTAACCGGTGTAGTTAGTTAATAAGCAACATGTAAAGGCGTTTTTAGTGTAATCATAAAATCTGCCAATTTAAACAAGTTACTCCATTTAAATCTATAGTACTCATCACTGCAGTCTCGAGTAATATACCAAGCCAAGTTCTAAAGTCTACAACATCACCGGCACACTCATATTTTGTAGAATTTGGGTAAACATTTGGAAACGAATAAGGTTAAATTCTCACAATATCTAATAAAGGTTATTGTGTGCGGGTTATGTAACATGTAATTTTCACAAAAGTATGCTTGAATTTTTTTTTAATTTGAGCATAATTTAAGCATTTTAGTGTGAAAATTAGGACAAGTATACATTCTAATTCTCATCCCCTCACTTGAATTATACAACGTCCTCGTTGTATAGATAAAATATTAAATACGGGAATTAAAAAGAATTAGAATGAGAAACTCCCCTGATATTTGCTCGGTAGATTCTCCATGTTGATTTATTGAGCAAGAATTCGTGTTGAACAGCCGTCTTGAGGTTTCAAGACTCCAACACTTCAAGATCTCCAGATTTATAAATTCTTCACCAATATTCGTCGATATTCTTTCACGAGGTCCTGTGTAAATTCTCAGAAAACAAATGCAATTCTATCTCCGTGTATTTGTTTGGTTAGACTCGAAATATAAACCTAAAACTGTACAGGAAGTCGATACGCCGTATCTATTCCCCAGGATACATTGTATTGATACCTGTATACGCTGTATTCTTTTAATGAATACGTCGTATAGACTGTACCGAAAATAAAGACTGGATAACGTCCAGATAGTGAATACGCCGTATCTATGGGGTTTGGATACACCGTATAGACAGTCTGGAAAGATAAACTCGATAAAAGTTGAAAATTACATTCTGGGTTGTCTCCCGGCAAACACTTTTGTTTACAGAAAAGTCTTTAAGTTAGACTTGCCTCAATTTAATCCCATCCTTATAAAAAAATTGGGGTCGAACGGGATGCCAAACAGCACATATAAATTCTTAAAAAGATTTATTAGCATCCCTGTGATAATATAATTATAAGTCATGATATTAAGATTTAATTCCTTGATAAAAATTTCAGTTTTGAAAAATTTATTAGATGTATCATGACTTGTTTCCAAAAGCTTATTTGACTCATGTGCATAGACACCAACATCCGTATTTATTACATTATCCCCCAAAGACTGTTTGATATCAATTTTATTATCATCATTGTCTTTTTCCGACTTTAAATCATTGGTATGAATAATGTTGAAGGGGAATAGATCATTAAAGTACAAAACGTTTTGTTCCTCTTCATCATATTCGGACAATGATGTTTCATCATTTAAATCAAATTTATCGATATGTTGAGGGCTTAAAATTGGTTCAGTTAATAAATTTGATTTAGATGTTGGAGCATCATTGTAAACAATGGCTGGAAATTCATTCTCAAAATCTTTAAAGAAGTCTAAATCATCAAAACAACTGACCGTAGGCTCGGGTGGTGGGAACGAAGGCACGTTGACTTTTTCATTATCATTTTCCGAATCCGTTTTCAAATTATTGACAGAAATTATTTTATAAGAAAACGAGTTTTTGTTAAAAATTACCGTGTAATCTTCATCATCGGAATCGTCAAATGAAATTTTAAAGTCAATTTCATCGTTAAGAGAACTTACCGTGGGTTCACAAGATAGTGTTTCACCTGATTTCAAACTATCATTGAAGGCTATAGCTGGGAATTCGTTTTCCACGGATCTGAGGTCGTGAACGTCTTCATCATACCAGATTCTACCATACTTAGCAGTTTCCCAGTTAAGCACTTTCTCATGTTTTTGAGCTTTTTCTTCCTTAAGCCTTTTGTATTCTTCCATAGTACTGTTTGGATCGTCCATCCTGAAATAAACTTACTAGAAAAATTGTTAAATAACCAATACGTCGTATTCAGTGAACTGAATACGCCGTATAACACAAACACAATAAAAAAACAAGATTAAAAACTATCATAAACTACACTAATCCTAAGGGTTAGATTTAATCTAATAACCAAAATATAAAATAAAAATCAAGATTAAATTTCACTCCCCGGCAACGGCACCAAAAACTTGATGTGTCGTTGTGTGGTGTATATTTTTATGATTCAAGTTTTAAATTTATATTTTGTCGACTTAACCAAAAATAACACTTTAACGGGCAGTGTACCCGGTCGGTGATAGATTCGTGGTAAGTAAGGTGTCGAACACTTGAAGCGAGGTTAAATCTGTCAATTTATTAATATTTTGGTTATCCAATCTAAGTTAATTCTGATCTAAGTCAAACCTATGCTAATTCTATGTTAGTTCTAATCCTAATTCTAACAGGTAAAAGGGTGGTTTTCAGCCTGAGAGACTGACACGGGTTTGGTTGGTGACTACAATCAATTCAAGACACTTTAACCACGCAAGCAAATTAACAGAAGATAAAAGAGCGGTCGAGCCTTATGATAGAAAACTAAATTTTTTTGAACGGCAAGTTAGTACAATACTATCATTAGTGAGTCAGAGACTCGACGCATCTGCGTGGGCAGAGCCCAACACAGATTCTCACCTAGAAGGAAAACTCAGTGAGGCTCAAACCTGAGACCTCATGATCACAACCTCCCCAAAGCTCCTTAGGAGACCTCAGGTGGCCAGCTGAGCTAAGCCTAGTTATCATTAATCCGATTAGAAGTTGGTTTGTTTATTCAGTGCAATGATTACTTATCTCGAAGAGGCATATCATTCTTAGACTTAGGCGGGACTTCATCTTAAGACCTAGACACATTAATTCTTTCACAATTAAAGTATCCGCATAAAGCATCCTTATTTGTTGATTATAATCTATCTTAGGGATTAAAGCAATGGTGGTCTTGTTAAACCCTAGCTAATAGAGACTTTATCCACTTACTGCTTAATGGCAATTTATACACTAGTAGTCCACTTGTCCAACTATCCAATGGAATCATAACATTATTTGTTGAATTATCTAGATTCACCTACTAGTCAACATTTTCAATAAACCAATGGCAATTTCCGTTAACTAGTTAAGCCAGAAGCGTATCCTTAGCACGATTTTAGAAGGGCAATATTTGTGATCCTATGATTCTAGATGTATAAATCACTATATGGAGAGCTATCCCGACATCTAGATTACTTGGTCCGTATCACTAGATCCAGTTGAATGATAGGTCGCATACAAAAGCACGTAAACAAGTATAAATTGATAAACATAAACAAGCATACAACGATAAATCAAGAAATCGAGATATAAACAAAACCAAACATTCAGATCTTCATAATAATGGCTAATACCCGAAGGTATTAGCCTTCAAACATCATAATTAATACAAGAGTAATTGTTTTAGCCAAGGTAAACTAACCGAGTTAACGAATGATACCAAAAACTGAACGATTACAAAAGTATAAGAAATTACACGTTGTCTCCTATGGATTGGAATGCGTTGCAAGACCTCTTTTGCTCTTTTTCTCCTCTGAAAATCGACTTTTGTGGTTTAGGTATCGAGAATATGATTTAGCACACTTAAAACTCATTTTTGAGTTTTGTATTTATAGGGTCTGGAGTCGGTATCGATACGGCGTATCCAATGTATTGGATACGGCGTATTGGGGTTTCTTGGAGTAGGGACCACGTTTGATATCTTCCAGAATATTCACATACTATATCTCTAATACGGCGTATTGGTCTTCACTGGATACGGCGTATTGATCAAGTTTCCTTTGTGGTCTTTGGTGAGTGCAGGCACGGATATGCCGTATCTTCCTTGATGGATACAGCGTATTGGTTGTCAGAATAGTAATCTTCAAAATATCTTCGTTTAAGCTCCAGAATGCGCGCCTTTTGCTAATATTCACCAAGTACTCCATAATTACTGCAATTCTTAAATATAAACGATTAAGTAACAATTTTTTGCAATAATTATACAAAATGGGTTAATTACATGGGATAAATGATGCTATAAAATAGACGTTATTTGATGTCATCAACATGTATCCATGTTCCAATTACCCGGAACACTATCCGGAATTGTCATGGCATTAAAAGCATTTGGTAAAATAGTCTCATGACCCGATGGTACCGGCAGACCCGGTAATACCTGCTGACCCGAAAGTTGACCTGACGGATAAACCTGTTGGGCCGGCTGATAGACATGTTGGGCAGAAACATAGAACTGATGAGTCATCTGCTGGACCGGATGTTAGCTTGAGTAAAAGCTGGTTGAGCCACCTGGTGGTGTTGGGCCTAAATATAAGCTTGTTGCTGAGCCTGATAAAATCGGTGGGCTGTTGAAAGAAACAAAATTCAGAGCCGGTCTCATGATGTCGAATTAGGCGGTAAAGAATATTATCACAACAATGTTTTTGTGTAGTCGAACACAAAGCAGTAATCAATATTATCCTAAGAATATTATTAGTAAACCATATTATCCCAACACTAGTGCAAACAGTAAAACCCTTGGCAACAGTAAACTTTTATCCAACAATATTATCAGCAAACGATTGCAACGTGTGAGCAATATATAACCAATAATCGTAACAAAAAATAAGAATACCCGTGGCAACAAGATAACACCACAATAACGATCGACTAAAGGGAAGCCGGTTTATAACAATGAAACAACTAATCAAAGATCGACTAAGGGGAAGTCGATTACTTAAACAATGCGACACCAACGTTCGCAAATCAAACAGAAAAGAAAGAAGTCAACTGGTTCAAGAATCGACGAAAATTTTTGTAGGGTTTAGGGTTTGTTACAGGATCGTTTCTCGTGATACCATGTAAGACATTACTGTTTATGTGTTTATTAATCTCATAAATACATATATAGCATAGAAAACTTAATAAGTAACACTCGGGTCTTAGCCCATACAAATACTCACTCGTGCCTTTAGGCCATAATAAAACTACGACTAACAATATCAAATTATCAACCACTGAAGTGCCACACGCCTTATCTTCTAAGTTTAATGCAACATTAAAATCACCCAACAATGCACATGGTTTCCTCGAGCAAACAACTTGTGTATTCTCAGATTCCACCAAAGATCTCTACGATGTATATACTTGTTATGAGTATAAATAAACGAGCATAAAATAGTCTTTTGGTCATCTTTAAATGTTACTTAATTGGGTACGTAAAACCTTGTTAGATTTTGAAATGACCATAACATAATCCAAGTGATTTTAACTTCCTGTACGTATACAAGTATCCCATGATCTAAGCGATTTTAACTATAAAAAATGTCATATAATCGTCTTTTAATTTCGTATCTACATCATTCAATCATGATTACCCTTTTGCAAACAGCTTAACCCGCGGGATTGATTATTATAAAAGTAAATGTGTTCATTATCCATTACAAGTTTCAGGAAAACATCGTCGCTTTCCTTGCACCAACAACGTTCATGATTCATACTTCTACATACTAGCCAAATTATTGGATTCCTATTGAACCCATTTCAAAAGAGCTTACAAAGCCTTTGATAGTTTTTATTTTTATTGAAACACTCGTTATATAAACATATAAAGCACATTATAAATAATGTATAATTATATAATGCACACAGTAAAATGTTTCAATCAAACAAACGGACGTGCAAATCAATTCCATAAGTTTAGGTTTGGGAGGTGATTTGTACACCATTTCTTTTAGTCATCCACTATTAATCTTACATCTGAGTGTTGTACTGTATGCATCGCCGAATGTACTTTAGTGGTAAATGTAAAAATAAAAGGGTATGTTATCTATACTATTATATAAAGCATTTATAATATGAGACTTATTAAAAATTAAGATAAGGAGGTGCAATTTTGACCATCCATCTTATTTTTGAGAACCACATCAAAAAGTGACATGTGTCACTTTTTGATTAAAAAATTATTTTTATTTTCAAATTGAAATATCTTTTTATCAATTTAATTTTATTATGATCTAATTTCATCATATTTTTTAAAATTTTGTGCTCTTTAATTCAACATGCATTTGATATATTTTTATAATTTTTTTGTTTTTTATATTTTTAGTGGGTTTATTTTATGTTGATTTATATTTTTTAAAACTTTAACCTTAATTAAATATAAACTTGATACGTTAAAACTATATACTTGCGGAGAAGTTGTTGTCTCTTTACATGCGAGAATGATGATGTTAATATGGTGTTGCGAGAAAGCTACGGGAAACCCAAACGAACACATGCAACAAACGCATACATTTAAAGTGTTGTGAAACGAGATTACTAAGCGGGTAGGAAATTGCGTAAAGAGTTGAGTTAGTAAATTTTTTATTGCCGCCGCTATGCGCGGGTAACCAACTAGTACACTTATACATACCCTCTAAAAAGCCATTCGTACCCTCCTGTTTTTCTGATTTTTTTATTATTTTATAATTTTTTTATATTATAAAACTGTGAAACTGAAAGTGCGGAATAAAAATTACATAGTTTAACAAGTCAAAAGTATGAAACTGGCAAAAAAATACGGAACAGAAACTGATAAAAGACTGTGTACTACTGTAAACAGAATGGACAAAAAGAATATTTAGTACATTTTTAATACTTTTTTGTGAGCTAGAGATACCACCGGTACTCAAAAATAAATTGTCTACAAATCAACTCTCTTTCAACCTTAGAGCTCTCGGTGTAGTAACGCCGCCAACGGCGTTGGCCGGCGTTACTACACCGCACCCCGGCGTTGCCCAACGGCGTTGGGCTCGGCGTTGGCCGGCCAACGCGCGTTGGGGTGAATTTAAAAAAAAAATCATTTCCACCCCCTAAACGGTTATATAAATGTTTTTAATTTCCCCTCTTATTTTTTAAAAGTTACAAAACACCCCCTAACGGCTAGATTTTTTATTTAAAAAAATTACAAAATATACAAAACACCCTCTATCGGCTATTTTTTTTATTAATGCCCTCACCCCCCCACCAAACTACATTAAAATAACTTCAATACCTCTATATTATTTTTCTCACAAAAAAACACACATTTACAACAAAAAACACATTACAAACTCTTTCACAATGAATCAAAATCAAATTGGTCGAACCGTTTTTGATATCGATGAGGAAACCGACGCATTCTAATTATAAAAAGCTGCCGAGTATCACGAATGGCTAATACAACAAGAAGCTAAACCACGATTGACCCGTACCCCGATCTTCCGTGACCGTGAAGATACCGAAAGACGTCTACGTGCTGATTATTTTGATGATCACTATAAGTATCCGTTATACTATTTTCGGAGAAGATTTCGTATAAGCCGTAAACTTTTTTCTAAAAATTGTCAATGGCATTTCAAGTTATACGGCTGATCCTCTCCCACAACATTTTCATTTCTTCACATCTCGACTCGATTGTACGGGTCGAATGAGTATTAGTGCTCTTATGAAGTGCACAGCTGTCATACGTTAAATGGCATACGGCAGCACACCCGACGCGTTTGATGAATATTTGCAAATGAGTGAGCATACTGCACGAGATGCTTTATTTTTCTTTAATATGTGCATCATAGAATTGTATATGCCGAAGTATTTAAGAAAGCCAACACTTGAAGACGTTGTAAAAATACAACAAAAGCATAACAATGTTCATGGTTTTCCGGGAATGCTTGGAAGTATTGATTGTATGCACTGGGAATGGAAAAATTGTCCAGTGTCATGGCAAGGTCAATACGGTAGGGGTGATAAAAAATACCCTACTATAATGCTTGAAGCTGTAGCTTCGCAAGATCTGTGGATTTGGCATGCGTTTTATGGGATGGCGGGTGCGAATAACGATATTAATGTTTTAGATAATTCTCCGTTATTCGACGACCTATTAGATGACTTAGCCCCTGTGGTTCCGTATGTGGTAAACGGAGTTCAGTATCGTAATGGGTATTACTTGGCTGATGGAATTTACCCGGAGTGGGCAAGTTTCGTCAAATCATTCACGGTTGCAACTGATCCGAAGCATACGTACTTTAAACAGCGTCAAGAAAGTGCACGGAAAGATGTCAAACGTGCTTTCGGTGTTCTCCAAGGACGTTGGGGACTTATTCAACAATTGGCCCGTGCATACGAAGTCAACACATTACGTAGAATCATGTATGCTGGTATCATAATGCATAACATGATTTTAGAAGATCAAAATATGTCGGTTGTTGACTTGAAACATATGTATTCTAATCCTGCAAGGTCAATGCAAACAGTGTGGATCGATCGATGTGAAACCCAACGTCGTAAAGCAAAAGAATTAAGAGACAAAGATACGCATGCTAGTCTCCAACAAAACCTTATGAACCATATTTGGCGCGAAGTTGAAGAAGCATCGGAAGAAGATTAGTCGCCGAGGCGTTTTTTTTTTTTAATTTCGGATTTTTTTTTTTAATGTGTGTTTTTTAGTATTATAATGTGTATTTGAATTTTATGAATGAAATGGTTAGTTTGTTAAAATAATGAAATAATTATTTAGGGGGTTTTATGAAAATAAAGAGGTGAGTTGTGTTATTTGGTGTTATGATTAGAGGAGTGGTGTTGATGTTAGTGTTATGCTGATGTGGCACCCAAAAAATAGTGTTACCGTGTTACGACACCTAAGGCTCTTATAAAATCAAACATATTATGATTGGCTATCCGTACATGAAAACATGATTAAACACGTAATATTTGTAGAGTCAACGTGTGAGAGTCTGAATCACGTGATGTTCCAGCTACTACTACATCCGAACACGTGGCATGTAAGAGCACGACAAAGGCTCCTTACACACGTGGCTTCCAGCCTCATTGACCCCACCCAAAAGATTTCCATTTTGAAGCTAAACACGTGCCCACTCCATCCACCAAAAGATAATTATTGTATTTTCATTATAATTAGAGAGAATTATATAAATCATTATTGTGGTTTGTCAGATCTAACAAATTTGGTCTCTGTGTTTTTTTTATTAGATTTGGTCTTTGTGGTTTTGATCTATTGCGGGTTTGGTCCTTTGACCAACATTTCCTTAGTTTGACAAAGAGACCAAACCCGCAATTGATCAAAACCACAAAGGACCAAACTCGCAATGGATCAAAACCAAAAAGACCAAACCTGATGAAAAAAAAGCACATGAACCAAATCTGTTAGATCCAGCAAACCACAAGGACGATTTATGTAATTTCTCTTATAATTATTAGAAATTTATGTAAAAATGAAATCTGATAACTAAAATTTCGTACTTTACACTTCTATGTTGATGATACTCTTATTTTTTAACACTCATACATATGATCATGGAGATTCGAGCTGGCCGTTCAATCGATTAAGCCGGTTCCTGTTAAAAAACAAGTTAAATTAAATCGGGTTTTTTCATTTTCGAAACTCAGTTAGACACGCGGGTTCGAAGCTATCTTGATCAACCCGGTTCTTGTGTAGGCAACGATTTTTTTTAAATAAATCATTTAACTTTTGAATTTCGACTATTGTGTGTATTTTGCCCACATGTAATGACCAATTTACTCTTCACGGTTAACATGTTGGTTAAAAAAACATAGAGGTAAAATAGTGATAAGTCATGACTTATTTTGAAACAAATTTTGTTGTTGTTTAAGATCGGGTTGACCCGGTTGAACAAGAAATCCGGTGTTCTGGTGACTCGAGAAGCATTGCACGAGAGTACTCATTCAGTCTCGCAAAAATATATAGATGACACTTTTTTCTTCAAGGGGATACGCAAAATCTTGTTTCTTTTTCGGTGAATTCTTTGACCTATCCTAAGCTTCTACGTGTATGTGTGTTTATCATGATAAAAAAAGAAAGAAAGTGCCTAATGATAAAGAGAATGAAATACTACCATTGCTGGAGTTTCGAAAGGCGGGGTTGACAATTTAATACGAGTACAAATTAGCAATTTGTGCAACTTGTCAAGATTATATGTACACAATTTTTACGATGTGCAATTGTGTTTTGCACCTAAGAGTTCTCTCAAACCCGAAACTGCACTAGGCCTTCTCTACAACGATACATGACCCAACCTATTCTAGTAGCGCTGAGCGCTTTGCTCTAATCTGCCCCGGCCCCGCTCTAACTGAATGACCTGATTGGGATCAACTTGGGTTGCGTCATTTGCGTCGTGCACATCCAAGCTCAGCCTTAACTCTGATATGAGTCGTTAAGATCATGCTACAGATCCAAACATGTCCAACATATAAAGTCCATATAGTTGTGTCAATTTGAGTAATCAATTGATGATGATTATATGACCCAACAAATGTCGTGCATGAATTAAATTTTTGGTAAACTCATGTGGGACTAGTGATCTTGATTCGTAAAGGTTCCACATGTGGTTTCTTTTGTAGTCTTCTTAACGATATTTTACGACGTTAAACATCAACTACTGTCAAACATATTTAAAAAATGGTAGGTTATTAAGACCTCTTAGAGCACTGGGTATAGTGGTGTCATGGCTCAAGCCATAACATCAAAAAAGTGCTGCCACATCAGCAAAAGTGCTATGACATCACATTCAGGTGGCTCCCTCGTTGGCTCAAACCATACATTTTTTTTAAACATAATAAATACACTTAAACTTAAATAAACTTCATTAAATAAATTTCATTAAACTTAAAAAAATACATTACAAATAAAAAAATTACATAAAAATAAAAATACATAGAATTCAGTTATTGCGGTTCCACAAATGATCCATGAGGTCGTGTCGAAGCTCGTTGTACACTTTACTATCTCGAAGTTCTTTGGTTTTCCTAACATGTATATCGCATCGTTCGATCCAAGTTTGTTGAATGTTCGGTCCTGGATTAACGAACATATCTTTAAAATTCGACAATTCGTAATTTTCCAATTGCAATATCATGTTGTGTAATATTATCCATTTCAACGGCGGTTTTTTGGGAGCGTTCGGATCCATATTGAATTTTTTTGAATGAAAATATAAATTGTTGAAGTAGAAATGATATTGAAAGTGTGTGTAAAATTTGATATAATAGGGATTTTATAGGATTTTTAAAGGGTAAAATTTTAAAAAAAGTAGGTAATAAATACAAAAAACCGGCTATTTTTTTTAATATTAACGTTACCCAACTTCTAGATTTAAAAAAAATTAGAGAAAATGCCTACCGCGCTGGTTGGTAGCCACGGCGCGGAGGCCTGTGGCGCCAGCGGCGATGTGGTTGGCGCGAAGAAAAACTCGGCTGTTACCATGGCGCAACACCACCAACCCATGGTACTGCTTGCTCTTAATCTACCATTTGTACCCCCTTTAGTTTTTTCGGTTTTTTTAATTTTTTTTAATTTTTATAATTTTGTTTATATTATAAAACTGTTAAACGGAAATTGCGGAAAAAAATATAAAGTTTAACAAATCAAAAGTATTAAACTGTTCAAAAACACGGAACATAAACTAATAAAACACTATGTTGTACTCTAAACAGAGGGACAAAAGGACGGAAAAAGTACAAAACATGTACTTATTCAGTGGGGCAGAGGTTACCAATAGTAGCACCTATTAAAAAAACCCTAATCAGCCGCCATCTCAAGAACCCTAATCTCATCCGATCTACTACCTTTCATTTGTAACGTACTTGCTAAGGCCCTGTTATCGTGAGTGTATCACGTTGTGATCGATCTCTAATAACAAAGTTCCTTACAGGCAGTGGCGGAGCCAGGATCTTGGTATATAGGGGGCAAAAAAATTTCTCCGAAAACAGCAGCTTTTTACCACCGTTTTAGCATTTTAACAGTTTTTTAGCAGCTTTTAACAATTTTTTAGCATCTTTTAGCAGCTTTTCAACAGCCTTTTGATATTTAAGCAGTCTTATCGGGGGCAATTTAAGATTTAGGATGGGGGCAAGCTAAAAATAAGCCCATAAAAATACAAATTTTGCACAAAAAAAAATTCCGCCAGTCTATCGAGGGCACCGCCCCCTTTACCTTGTACATCCCTTCGCCCCTGCTAACAGGTTAGCTTGCCTTTGAACCATAGGGATCAGATTGTCGATCTAGGGTTTATTTGCATATTTTGTTTCTTTTTCTTTTGTTCGTGTTTTGAGGTTCTCGTCGTCTCTTTGACGGGAAGGGGGCATCATGGTGAGAAATACGTCAACGATTCAAGATACCAATGGATGGCACTGGAAATTCAAAAATAATTAACAAGACTGATCTATTCCGATCAGAAATCCTTTCCAGAATGAGGTAGAAAAATTGCTTCTTCCTTTTTCATAACGAATTTTCACGACTATGTTGATGCCAAGAGATTGTGGCTTGAATGTGAATCATACGGACGTATCGTCGACGCGTTTATTCCCAACAAAAGATCTTGTTAGTGCAAATATTACGATATTTAATCTATACGATCTCTTTATGTTTTGGTGATGACAAACATGTAACTTGTAATACATAACGTAAAGTACGCAAGTTACTCGTAATCACAAATCATCAATGCATACATGCATCAACAACACTCGATGTCTCAAGTCTGCATCAACACCGACATTTGTTTCCACCCGATGTAAATCACATAAGGTATGTACAAACAAATTAAACTTGTAGGATGATCAAAGAAAAATATTTTTTTTCTTAACCATTACATTTCTACAAAAGTATTTTTCACAAAAATAAATAAACACAAAATACTTTTTAATAAAAGAAATGTTTTATTTAAATATAAAATTTGAAATCTGGTTTCCCCCCCCCCCCCAAATAGAAGCTTCTATACCGGATACAACCTTCCCCAGAAAAAGACAAAAAAAGGAGCAGAGTCTAAGCGGCGGCCCCCTTATATATAAGGTACCGCCGGGACCGCCATTGTCAGATTGTCAGCTTTCAGCTCCTATAAATAGTGGGTCATCTCCAACTGATTTCATAACACTTTTGCACGATTTTCTTTTAGTTCTTTCTCTCCTAAACTCACAAAACTCTCTAAATCTTTGATCATTTAACTTGTTTAATCTTGTTTAAATGTGATCCAATCTTCTACTATTTCCTTCTTCCCTCAAGTGCAAGAGAAGAACTTCGGTCATCTTCAAGATCTGAGGTTATGTAGTCTAGTTTGTCCATTTGTAACATTTGTTACATATAGATCGAGTCCATATCTTCTAATCTTTAGTAGTGTGTAGATCCAAATGATGTATATATTTGGATGGTTTTATTGTGGGTTGGTTAGTATTTTAGTCCTTAAAATACATTGGTGAAGTGATAGATTGGTTCTAGCTAAGATTAGGACTCGACATCTAGCTTAGTGTCGGAAAATAATGTAAGCGACGAGGTTTGTGTGTTTAGGCCATAAAACACAAGGTTTGTTATGTTGGGCCATAAAACATAACGGGTTTGGTTGTACCCGAAGAAGAACTCGACATCTAGCTTAGTGTCGGAAAAAAATATAAGCATTGGTATAAGGTTTTCACCGCCGAAAGGGAGCTTGTTGATTAGTGAAGTAACTCTCGAGTTGGATACTCGAGGAGTGGAGTAAGGCGAAGAGGAGCTTCGTGACCGAACCACTATAAATCATCATGTCGGTTTGCATTTTCTTTTACCCTTCGCTTTACTTATTTATTTACATTTATTGCTTTACTTTTATACTTGCATTGTGCTCATGATTGTGTGAATGGTTATGTATATCTTGTTAGTTAAAGTTATGTAGCTCTTTGTGCTAAATAGTGTAAGTGTGGTTATACTGTTAGAATATGCTTTAGGTATTATAAACCTATGATCGACACTTCTCATATTGCGTCAAACTTGATTGGTGATTTGATACAAAAGATCTAGTCCAAAAACCTCTTCTGGAGGCGGTCCCATAAATCAGGCGGCCCCCTGATATACTTGGCGGCCCCCATATATATATGGGACCGCCGGTAGAAGAGTGATTTAATCCTTGATCTTAAAGTTTTTATAATGGAAACGTATTCACCCCCCCCCCCCTCTACGGTTTCCACAATTGGTATCAGAGCCACGTCGCTCTAGTTTTCAAAACAAATGGTTTTTAAAATAGAGTACGATCCATGTATCAAATTACCCATGAATGGGGACTAAATATGGAAATGATTTTGGTTGTTTGATAGTTACTAGTTTTGTTATTAAATATAATTTGTATACCAGCTTGATGGAAAATTTTTCAAAAGAACTTGAAGTGTTAACTTATGTTTGTCTAGTCCGTTTTTCAAAGAGTAGAAATGATGTCTCAAACCTGTAATTCTTGTGCTGGAACAACTTTTTAAAAGTCTTTGTTTTACACTTAAGTTACAAAATGATTTGAACATAAAAAAACGTTGTTTTGGGGTTATGTGTGGTGGAGTTTATGGGGTCCCATAAATGTATTCGGGCGGCACTCAAAATATATTGGGGGGCCGTCCCTTCTTATGGGGGCCGTTGTTGTTTCTGTCGTTTTTGGCAAAATTCGAGATAATCATATAAATCAATTGTAAGTCCGTAGAAACTAGAGTCGTGCCACCGCCATTGCGAAGATAATGAGTCTAGTTTCATTTAAAATTACTTCAAAGTCTTTATTCTAAACGTAACGTTCATGTAGAAATGCAAAATACTACATAGTGGTAAAACGAGATGTTTACGGTTTGACGTTAAACTTGAGTTTAACATTTTCTTTCAAGTCAGCATTTCTAGTCAATTTATTCCTTTGAAAACATTTGATCTTGATTTATTTTTTTAAATGGGGAAGAGAAATATTTTGTTTTCAAATATAATCATGCTATGTATACATCGTTAGATCTAATACACAAAACGATGATGAATATCCTTAATGTGTATGCTAGATAATTAATGTGTGTTTAACTTTGGTTTCAAACTTAGTTAATAGGATATTAATAAATAATCATTACGATTTGTAATTGAGCTAATTATATATTAAACACATGTGCCAAGTATGTTCATTTGTATGTTACTAGTTTACATATTATGCCTAATAGGAAATTCGCTCAGATTCTTGCGTTAAGTTGCAAAATTGTTTGTGCATTGCATATAGGCATAGATCACTATATTTACAAGTGTTACATAAACATCTTGTAGATTATTTTGAGTGTAGTAACCCATTTAGAAACAAGAGTTAAATAATTTGTCAAATGTGTAGAAAAATAATGTCCTAAGATCATATGCTACATATCCTGTTCACTAAATATTCCACAAACATTATACTTCTCTTCCAACATAGAAGTCTATAATCTTCTTCTTCGTCTTGCTTTTGTTTGACCTTGGGTTTGGTTAAACAAAGAAAATTCATATATTCAAATACATTAGTATTTAAGTAAAAGAAATTGTATTTTTTTTGTTAAACTTTGCTTGTGCTTGCATTGTTCTAACACTCACACACATTATTATATTCTTTTTATAAACATATAGTATTTTACAAAAGATGTGTGTTGTATTAAAATGGTTAGAAAAATCATTCATACACTAATAAAATGTCAAAAACTATGCATACTATGCATAACAACAAATAGTTTTTGCTACAAACAATATTATATGAAAATCTTGAAGTATAGAAATATATACTTGTCATCATTCATCAACCTCACACTTACAACTAGTCTTAGGATTAATGGAACACACTATGAAAATCTTTATTTGTCTTCTTTTAAAAGAGTGTTCGTGAGGGTCAAGAAAGATTTTGAATATATATCAACTCATTATTCAAACTATGATTGATATTATTATCAAATCTAATTGACAAGTTTTCGAGTATGGACAAGAAATCGGATTCTTATTTGTCTAGCTTTAAGATTATATCAAAATATAACAAGAGATATTATCTTAAACCTACATACTCAATCACACTCGATTGATATGAAAATAACGACATCCTTTTCCAAGACGATAAGAATATGCATCGGATCATAACTCACACTTGTGTAGATGTATGGCTATGAGTCTGCTTGTCACTAGTTGTGTTCCAAATATTTGCAAATATATTGATAAAACATACACAATGAAGTAGGATTGGCGACTTGGAAGGTTTTACGAGTTATTTAAGTAATGTACTTTACAATGCAAATTGTAAAGTCGTCCACTCTCGATGCAAAAAGCCAAACATAAGCAAATACACACATATGTATCTTTTGCTCAAAAAATTGAAAAGCTCAATAATCAAAACTCAAATAATATTTCATCAAAACCTCTCTACTTTATCAAATAAGCATAATATTTCTTCTTCACCAAATGAGAACCCTTTAACCATCTAAGGTTATGACTAGGAAGAATTGAACATATTCTGTAAATTATTTTTGTGCTTTCTCTCCATAAGTGCTCGTAAGAGGATTTTGAATATGAAGATGATTATTATTCAAACGATAATCAATCTCACTATTCAATCTAATTACAAAATTAGAATATGAACACAAAATAAAGACTATGATTTATCTAGATTACGGAAATATCAATCAAATGACCATAGATATCTTTCCGTGTCTACATGTTTAACCATCCTCAGTTATTACATGATATCACGAAGTCGATTCCAAGACAACAAGATTAGTCATCGACTTGCAATTCACACTTGCAATGAAGATGTTTCATTGAGTCTAAAGTGTTCAAATGTTGTGTTATTAGCTATGGTCAGATTATACATGCTAAACTTAACACACGCTAAGTAGGATTGATGACTTATGAATTTCCATCGGGAAACTCATAAGTACTCCAACTTGATAAGCAAGTCTTGGATGTCATATCTGAAAACTCAAACCGAGAACCGTTATAACTTATATATTTTTTCTCTTAATAACCTAAAATCAACACCATCTCCCAAATAATGGAAATATGATCCTTGCCTAAATTTGGCACCTCCACGGATCGATGGATCCTTCATCCTAAATTCATCTTCGGTTTAGGTAGATTCGCCCTATGGCATTAGATTTAAACATCTTTCTCTTGTCAGTCTCTTGCTTAAAAGTCTAACATAGATGTAACTAAACTTTATTTAATCATCATTATTTCTACAAAGAAACAAACACAAGATCTATTGAGGTAAATAACCTTAACTGGATTTCTTTCATAAAAGACATGCAAAGGTGCATTCTTTGAACACTCTCAATATAGAGCATTACACAGTGTCACTTTTAAGCATGCTCCTAGGTCCTAGATGACTCTTTCTTTCTTATAGCTACAACAACTTGCTTGCTCTCTCATTCAACCTTAAAATTCCACACATCTTGATTAGGATTATGTGAACCAAAATTAGCACGTTAGTTGAGTCATCATAGGCCTTGTATGAAAAGACAATACAAATTTTATCTTTGCTACACTTCATTAGGCAAATATAGGAATTCTATTTTGTCTAACATGAGAATGACTACTGGAGAATCTATTGCACTAGAAATTCAATTTGACCTAACGGTTGAATTGCTTCCAAGAGTGAAGTTGGGTTCGTGATATAACCCGTAAAAATGGTCGTGTTTAGCCTGAATTGAGCACCACTAGTGATAGTCTCATATTCATTCTCTAATTTGATTAAATGGCTCTTCTTAAATATGCCTAATGATAGTCTACATCGATAGACTTTGTATTTCATTAGGAGTGCACACTAAGCAAGTGGAAATTAGGTTTCCTCTTAGTCAATCTAGACTACATGCATTTCACATATGTGCTTTGATATTTCAAGATGATAACGTGCTCCCACGTAATGCAATTATATGCTTTCATGTTTATCTTAATGCTCAACGTTTATTTGCTTAGCTATTGAATGCATGTTTGTTGTAAAAGCGTTTGCCTTTTTCTAGCAATTTAGATAAAATATCTCTTTGTTCATCTAAATAACATATGCTCTTAAGTGCTAAATGCTAAAATGCTTTACATGATGATTACATTTAAAATTATCATGTTTTGTTTGCGTCATCTTACATGACTTACATGTTAATTGTGCACCTACACTATGTTAGGTTAATGTATGATAAATAAGGTTTAAATGTCATACAGTCTTACACATTAATCTTGTTGATTATTGTGTTGATGCATGCTTAGATAAACTTGCATGATTATATCTATATATCTTATGCATCTAGCTATTTATTTTCTCACACTAGAATATTTTTCTTCGCGTCCATGTTACAAATCTAAAAAGTCAAAAGAGTCGTAGAATGGTCAAACTATATAAATATATATATAAATATATATTGGTTCCTCATTTTTAGTAAAGCAGGCGTCTTACACGTGAATTGAACTAAGTTTTGACACTGAACTCGCGTGTCACGCAAGGGTCTTTTATGTTAACTAGGAATAGTTAGCTTTTTCTTCTTGTATAAATACCCCTCATGGCTCTCCATGAGGGGGAGGATGTTCATTTTTCAATTTTCCTTTCAATCTAATATTCCATCTTTTGTGTTCATCCCCTCTCTCTACTTTCTCTCACTAAAACTAATAATGTTTCATCTAATGTATTTTGATCAACCAAGACCTCCAGAAAGGTGTTTTATAAAACGTACAATTGGTATCAAGAGCTAACCGGGGGTGTTTTGTATTTGTGCGTGTTGTGTTTGTGGTTTTTTTTGTGGTGGTTTCTTTTCGTGATTTTTTTTGTTCTTGTTATTTTGTCCACGGTTGGTGATTTGTTTTTGTTATTTTTGTCCACGTTTTTCATCACCACAAAAGTCTTGTTTCATATAAGGAAACACAACATTTTTATGTTGTGTCTCCTACATTCCAACATTTTTTTTAAATGTATCCAAATTTTCATTGGCAAATATTTGTTGTTTTTCGTTGAGCTCAACACAAGATCGAAAGACGTCACCGAACGAGTGGAATTTTATAAACAGCCGAACGAGTGTAAGCTTGCAAGAGCCGAACGAGTGACATCAACAAAGACCGAACGAGCAACATTCAAAGAGGACCGAACGAGTGACATCAACAAGGACCGAACGAGCAACATTCAAAGAGGACCGAACGAGTGACATCAACAAGGACCGAACGAGCAACATTCAAAGAGGACCGAACGAGCAACTAGTTGAGATTAACCGATCGAGTGACTTCAAGAAGTACCGAACGAGTAACATTCTATATGAGCCGAACGAGTAAAGCTTAAGAACCGAACGAGATTCATCTTCTTGAGCCGAACGAGTGGAACACAAAATCTTAACGTTTTAACAAATTTTCGGTTTTCGGTTTCGAGTATCGGTTGACTACACGACTTATAACATAGACCGTTGTGTTCGTGATTCGTTTTCGATCAACGTGGTATATTTGGCTTTCACCGACGATAACCGATCGAGTTCGAATGATCAAATTTTCAATCGTTACATCTTTATAACTTTCAAAACAAAGAAGACGTAAACAGTGGAGGGAAAATGTTGCTATTAATTAAACTTATTTACATTTTGTCACATTCAGCCCCTGGACTCTAATCCAAATTCACCTTAGTCCTTTGTTTGTTTAATTTCCCTCAAAGTTACAACTGCATTACACCGTTGGTCCTTATTGGTTAATATTTCAACAATAGTCCTCCAAAGTTCAACGTTTGTGCATCGTTCACCGTTTTAAGCTCATTACTCGTTTCAAAAGCTTACGTTCTTCAACGACAACAACGATTTCACCAACAATTAATTTGAAGATGAGATGTGAAAGAGATCGTGCTTGGTCTTAGCTTGGTCGCGTTGATTTGTGATAGCAAAGGTTAGAGTAGTTTGATGATGATGATACGAGATGAGTAAGATGAGAATTGATGGTTAGTGTTCTCTAGATGTATCCAAAGTAATCATATGGGGGCGTTATGTTTGGGATTGGTTTTTTGGAGTGAGATTAGGGTGTGGTTTAAATGGGCCTGAACCCAAATTCAGTTTTGGATGAATCGAACAACATAGCTTTTGGCTGCTTGGGCCTTTTTCACAAATAAAGTGGACCGCTCACGAGATTTATGGATATGAGTTGTAATCTTAATATTGAGCCATTTGTGATGATATGAGTTGGACTGAGCCACAACAACACAATTTGGACCAAGTTTTTGTTATACATCTTGGGCTTAGAATTGGTTTGGGCTGCATTTGTAATTATGGATCAGGCATTCATGCAGACCAAGTGAGTATAATGTGTATACTGGGCTGATTTTTATGTTTTATTTGGGCATGAAGTAACTACAGTTTGTTGGGCCGGTGTTATTGGTTAGTCCGAGTATTAATGGATATGAGCCGGGTAGTAAAACAAAATGTTGTCGGGTAATGTAAAAGTGACTGGGTTTTATTACTTAGACGGCCGTTAGTATGGCGTATTTTTGAGCCGATATCCGTTAATGATCATAACAACATCAAAAAAAATCAGATAAAACAACACAACAAACAATACATTACACTAAAAACGATCTTATCAAAATCACCCTTCATTCAAAATAGCTAACTATTGAATTTTAATGTCCACGAGGTTTTTGTTCAGATGTTAATTATTTGGGAATTAAAGTAATATTTACGAGTGTGTTATTATTTCGTCTTGTTTTTCGTCAACGAAGGCATGACTCTGTTTCGTGGCATATACGGTTTGGTGAAGGACATGATGTATCTAGTTTATACTGATGTAAGGAGTAAATTGTTGTAGTACTCAACGGGTTTAGCATATCGCTTTAAGGAGTTAGAGTTACATTGTCAGTACTCAGTGTCTCACGTAGTTGAGGCGTTTTAAAGAGGTGTTGTATGGTTTTTATATTACTTTTGGGAGTGAGTATATGGTATTTAGAGATTTGCCTCTGCATCGTTCTTCATCACGCGGATGTAAAGATTAAAGTCACAAGTCGGGGACTTTTGCTTCATCTCTCGGGTTAGTTTCATCGGGTTTGTCTCCATTAGTGCGTCATCAGTATTAGCCTCTCCAGAATAGTTTAAGGGGGAGTTAGTTTGGTGTTGATCAAGAGACGATAGTGAAAAAAAGTAGTACCGACTTCCTCTTACAAAGCATTGATTATGCAATCACGGGCTGTTCACTCTGAAGACCTATAGTAAGCAGTTCCAGTTGGCATAAGATGTACACATGTTGTAGGATGATTCCTTAGTTAGTCATCATCCTGGAGGGAGAAATGTGTACATCCGGTACTTAGTTGATTTTTTATGTTACAGTTTTGATGTTACAATTTCAACTACGCAACGGGATAAATTGCTTTCACTCGGGACTTAGTTGACTTTGGTGAAACAATTTAAATGGGTACATCCGAGACTTAGTTGACTTTGATGGTACCATTTAGACTACATAGAGGAACAAATTGCATACACTCGGGACTTAATTGACTTTGGTGTAGCAATTGTTAGCCCTAAAATATGGTGACTTATCTGGAATTACATTTATCATTTATAGTCGTGTCGGGTTAGTTTAGCTAGTAAAGCCCGGGACTATAAATACCCCCTCCATACTTCCATGGAGGGGTGAAGCTCACTTTTGTAAAAGTATGTATGTGTGTTTTCTCTCAACAACACACACAACTTCCCATCTCTTATTTTTTTCTCTCTACTAATATGGATACTTTTCTTTTCCATTTTACCAAGCCTCCGGATCTTGTGTTATAAGGGTGAATCGTGATAACATCCAACACTCCATTAATATGAATACTAGTTCCAAACAAGTAGTTTTAGTTATATTGATTCCATTCTTGTTGAATTTGCATCATTATACTCTTCGTGTTATTTGATGCTTATATGGTATTGTGGGACGTGACAACCATTATACCACTTTCGTGTTATTTTATACATAGATTCTTCACAACCGAAAACACCCAAATCCTAGTCAACGACCTCGGCTTACCACAAAAAACTAGCTACATACAGAAGGGTCATACTTGCCCGTGTGCTCTTAGCTTTATCCGGTAATTTGTGTTATAAATTAAAAACTAGTAGTCGCGAGACACATCATACATCTTGAATTTGCATGCTCGTTTGATTGTTTTTGAGTGCTGATCGCATGACCTTCGTGAACTAAATCTTAATTCCCGACTGCCCTTGAGGAGTTAGACCACGAAATAAAATTTAGGAGTTCTCAACTCAGTAACCTAAAACTTTTATGTTTCATGTAAAAGGCGGGGAAGACTTTTTCCTCGTCTGATCGATGTATGTGTACCACATGTTCTGAGAAGATTCTGTCAACATGTTAGGGGTCTAATTTTGGTGATTGGCTTGCCTAATTACTTGGCGTTTATTAGTCGTTTATGTGCATAAATGT
>BQNB010023614.1:0-61609 GCA_026074375.1 Tanacetum coccineum
AGTGTACTTATTTCATCTTCGATTCTTTCTTTCTCCACAACGAAGATGACCTGTTCGGGCATATATGGTTTGTGATGAAGACTTGATTTATCTAGTTATACCTGATGTAAGGAGTTACATTGTAGTACTCACGGGTTATAGCTATCATTTTAAGGAGTTACATTGTAGTACTTAGTGACTCGCATAGTTGAGGATATTTCAAGAGGTGTTGTATTTTTTGTATACTCTGGTGCGGGTATATGGTACTTAGAGATTTGCCTCTGCACCATTCTTCGTCACACGGATAGTATAAGATTAAGGCACAAGTCTGGGATTTTGCTTCATTCTCGAGTTTGTTTCATCGGGTTGTCTCCATCAGTGGTCATCAGTATTAGCCTACAGAATAGATAAGGGGATTTAGATCGGGTTGATCAAGAGAGATTGTTAAGAGAGTACTGACATCTTCTCATAGAGTATTGCTTATGCAATCACGGGTTATGAAGCTAAGTAAGTTGTCCCAGTTGGCATAAGATGTACACATGTGTAGGATGATTCCTCAGTTAGTCATCATCCTGGAGGGAAAAATGTGTACATCCGGTACTTAGTTGATTTTTATGTTACTGTTTTGATGTTACAGTTTTGACTATATAGAGGCATAAAGTGCATACACTCAGAACTTAATTAACTTTGGTGTAGCAATTCACATCTGCACTTTCTTAGAGGGAGAAAATTGCATTTCTGAGTCTTAATTGATTTTGGTGCTACGGTTTCGACTTCGAAACCGAGGTATAGTCCTCAGAGAATGATTAGTTGCTTCAACTTGATTACTTTGGTGTCACGGTTTATTACTACGGTAAAAGGGATAAAATGGTGTACTTTGGCGAATACAAACCAAGACTGGATGCTTCCAAGTTGAACGATGTTGATGATATCCTCCCCACCCCTTAAGATCGATGTAATAACTTCTAATCAGTCAAGGGTATGTCTGTTTGGGGGGAGCTGAAGTTCCGGAGCATAATCATGATCAAGCCGAGAGTATTCGGATAAGAGAACTTCAAGTAGACAACTGAATGCAGATTCTTATAAACTTTGACATGACCAGAATGCAAGAATATGAAAGCATTCTCAAGACTGCACTAATTCAGAACTTCGTGATGACTCGAAAACGAATGAAGAAAGTTTTTGAAGTCATTCAGGAAGTTATTTGCAAAAATCCAATCAAAATCCGGGTCTTCGGTAGAGAAAACTTCTATTCATTCCACAGCATTTTCGAGTTCGTTGCCTACAAGCGAAGAAATAAAGCTGGTGTATTCAAGTAGATCGCCTAAGATATTCTCAAAAAACTGGAACTTCATTCTTATCATTTTTCTTTATTTTTTGCTTGTAGTACCTTGTAACCAATTCCTTATGACCGCATCTTGGAGGGAGAATTGTTTAGCCCTCACTTTTAGTGAAGAAGGCGTCCTTACACGTGAATTGACTATTTTTGGACACTGCGTACCACGCAGGGGTATCATTATAGTTAACAAGGAATGAGTTGGCTTTTTGTTTTAGTATAAAAGCACATTGACATCCGGTATCATTTTATTAAAGAACATGTTGAGAAGGGTACTGTGAAAATTTACTTTGTCGGGACAGAATACCAACTTGCGGATCTATTTACTATGGCGCTTCCAAAAGAACGCTTTGAGTATTTAGTTCATCGAATTGGTATGAGATGTATGACTCCAACTCAGTTGGAAAGCCTGACAAAGTTACCTTCTTGAAAAGCTCATACATCAAAAACATGTAAATAAATTTTTTCAAAAACAAAAGAAAAAATTTCAAAATTTCAAAATACCAAAAAGATTTGACATATTTTTCATAAAAAAAACATAATTTAAAAAGATCACATGCTTAGTTTCATGATTCCAAGTTTTTATAAAAAGCTTTCAAATTGAAAATATGGAATCATGATCTAAGGGGGAGTTCTTAAAATTTTCCATTCACATACATCTTTTTGGAATAAAATAAAAACAATGATCTCTCACAAATACTACATTTGGAAAATGTTATAGTTTCAAGGGGGAGTTTTTATTTAAGCATTTTCATTTTCGGACTAAGTTCTTTATATGATTTCATTTCAAGGGGGAGTTTTTGACAAAAAAATTTATTATTCAAAGGGGAGTTTGTGAAAAATTGAAAAACAAATCGAAAATGATAATCACAGGGGCTAAATGTGTCAATAAAAGTGTCAATATTCAGAATCTTTTTGTAGTCTATAAAAGTGGAGGAAAATTTCATTTTATTTTTTCTAATTACTTGAATCTCATTGATCGAGTTTGAGAAGAAAACAACGCAAGAGTCTTTATTGAGTTCATACAATGATTTCTACTACTTTTCTTTCTCAAAACGTAAGTGGGTGAACTAACAAACTAACTGTTACTTGGATGTGTTTAGGGGTGCTTTATGCGAATTTAAACTCGGAACAATTTTCAAAATTACCGAGTTTGTGTTTTATCGAGTTTATGAAAATGATTGTAATCAAGGATGATCATATGCATAGATTATGTGGAAATATGTGATGAACCGATTAGAAATGATTAACCAATCGTGTACATAGAAATTCAGATGTGTATGACATTTACCGAGTTTGATGTTTATCGAGTTTAATTAATTGACTTTAGGTGGTAATCCGGAAATGATAATATAATACAATGGATTGAGTTTGGTTTTTCATATATCAAAAAGAATCAATTGTTTTTGAAACTCAGTAATAGTCAAAAAAGTCAAACCGAAAGGTCAAAAAGGTCAAACATAGTAATAACTAAAAAGATCAAAATTAGTGAAAGTAAAAACGTTTGTAGAAACGTGAAGGGTGATTTGAGAAAGAAAAAATGATAGATATTCATGCTTATAGATGTTTACTTGCTTAAATTGTCTGTGGAATTATAAGATCACAGTTTCTCAAGTGTGTTGAATAATTTTGAAAAAGAAATCAAGTTTTTATGAATTCAGAGCTATGGGTCATATATAGTTCAATTCGTGAAATGTTTAAGTAGATCTAAGTCATGTCGCGGTTATTAGGGGCCATTTTCCTGCAATGAATATAATGATGAGTGAGTGACATAGTGTCCATTCAATTATAGAATTAGATATGTTTGACTTCATTGTGTTTAGGATTCATGATAAAAAGAGAATACAAGAAGTTTTTATAATCTTGAATCTGTTAATCCAGCATCTCAATTGGTTTAAGTGGACTAGTCATGTCACGGCTTATCGCCTGTTTTCTATGCAATGTACAGAATGAGGATTGAGTGTCTTAGTGTCCATGTCAGATTGTGGGTTTGAGATTACGCTTATTCTATGGTTAATCATTATAAAGAAAGTTTTTGTTCAAAAAGAGTTTCTGGAAAAAAGTTCTGCAAAATTTGTTATTATGTCAAAATGATACTCACAAAAACAATTTTAAGGAAGTTGAATGATTCTCTTTATTTTTTTCATAAAAGAGTCTTGATTAAATCAAAAGAGAAACTTCATACCGTCTTGAAAGCAGTATCATGTCTCAAAGAATTTTCTGGTGAGGGAAATTCCTAAAAACATGAAAGAGAAGAGCTAAATCTATAACGCGAAACAAGGCAAATCAAAAGTGTGTACGAAAAAGAATTGCCGAGAACACACAAAAATGGTAAATTCAAGAAATAAAAAAGCGTAAGGCATGTGCTAGAAAAAGCAAGAAACGAGGAACATGGGAAAGAAACTGATCACAAATATGTTCAACATAAAGAATTTCCGAGAACATATAAAACAAGACATAGTTAGAAAAGACAATATATGTCAAATGAATTGTTTTTATCTAACATCTCAATAGTATTCATTCAATAATCATCATGGTCACAAAAACAACTGCAATTGATGTTCAATCCAAAATGAACTGTGGGCCCTCACCAAAGCAAAAGATATGATCTTTATGGATGCTAAACAAATAAAGTCAATCTCGAGCGATGTACAAAGCCTCACCCGGAAAAGAAAAAATTCTGATGGATATCATGCAAGAATCATCCATTATATTGCAACATTGTATGCTTCTTCACCGTACCATGGATAATATATGTTGCACATTTCAGGCATACTTTGAAGGAAGACGGATCAAAAGTATAGGCTCAAGTATTATGCTGGACAAGAAAGAACTTACTCTTACACTAGATGACTATCAGACCAATCTTCATCATCCGCAAGTACCTGACAACAAATCATAATTCATATCGTGGCCACCACCATCATTTTCTGACATGGTTCCAAACTACAAAACAATATTGTGGATTTACAATGGAGCTAGAAGAGACATACATCAAGTTTCAAGACAACTAGATCTTCTTCCCTGGCAAGCCATGCAAACATTATGGCAAGATATTCTCCAAATGTTTGACAAAAGTACGGTGTCATTAGATGGAGATCAACCACCTTTAAAAATAATGCAAAATGATGCAATTGGCTTTGATCAACAAACATTCATGTGTGATATAGGATTACTATGTGAAGGACTTTACTATGACGCCTTCATCATCCAACTCTTCCATTTCCATATCCAAGATTTAGCAAAGCTCATTGTTAGTTCATTACATGACTATCTTTCCTTGAAATCTTCAAGACATGTAAAGCTCGAGACAAGTACGACAATCTGAAAGATGATTATATTCATGAATGAATAATTTTAATTCAGTGGATTGACAAAAAGATAAAGTGGAATGTAAAGTACCAGTCTTGGATGATCTTTGAAGAATGACTAAAGACAAAGCATTATAGGAATGTATAGGCAGAAGTGATTAGATAGAAGTTCACGTCAGACTCAGTCACAACGCGACTGAGTCTACCTCAAGGAACGCATAGGACACCTAGCACCCCTAGGTCACCTAACCCTTATATAAGGAAGCACATAGTTAAAGTGGCTCCAAGATGATCAACTATGATTCTCTTTGTATCCCTGAAATGGATACTCCACACGTCTTATACTCGACCAACTCTAGTGTCAAATGATGAGCAAAAGAAGATAAGAATAATTTTTTTTAGCAAGATATATTAGCAATGTTAGAGTCCTTGCCAAGCATAAAATTAGCTGAGAGGAGCAGGAAGCTAGAGAAAATATGGCACTGGTTAAATGAGCACTAAGTTGGCATCTGAATAATTTAAAAGATTTGAGGAAGACAAAGAATGTTATTGATGAAATTTCAATCCCTAGGAATGATGAATCAAATTCTAGTACTAGGATAGAGCCCATGAGTAATAAGGAAAGTCCAGAGGTGGATATTACTAAAGATAAGGAGGTGAGAGATTACTAAAGATAAAGAGGTAGAGGATTACTTAGGATTAAGTACTCCAGTTGGGTGGATATTACTAACGTTGTTATAACCAGTGAAATGTAAATGATGAATATAAGAAATAACTAATGATGTGTATGAATTAAAGAGCCGGGAGAAAGGTAAAGATGTTAGAGGAGACTAAAAGGAATTCACCAATCCCTCACACCAATTAGATCTCCTAAGGATACAATTAATCTCGTAATACTTCGTATAACTCGAGAAACTCCAGGAATTGACGGATACTCATACTACATCATCATCAAGTTCACCTCACATAAAGTTATCTAAAATGAATCGACTTCTATCATTGTTCAAGACAAAAGCCTAGCCTCGTTCAAACACTCCAAGTACATCTTTAGAGGAGTTACAGGTATGTTATGTATACATGATTGGCACATCTGCGTGCTAGGTTCGATGCCAAGGAAGTCATATCGATACAGTCTTGAGATAATCTGCATGATGTAATGGGTTGAGACATTACCCACTATGTAGATTAAACACATTAAAGGAGCAAGTTATGAAGGCAATTCCTGAACAAGTTTGGAAATCAAGTTCACATGTATGTTGCGAAAGTGTTGATTCTGGAGAGAAAAATGCTAAACAGGAAGACGGAAAGATTGATTGCTAAAGCTAGTTCTGGCAGGAACATGTAAATATTTAGGCTCAAATTTCGACACAATTGAGAATCCAATTGGCCAATAATCATCCTTCTCAAAGTTGATAGCAATCCGTATGAAGTTATATGTCTAGACATATTCTTCATGGTTCATAGATAAGACCGGCTCAATCACAAGACCTCCTTTGGTTCCGCAGATTAACAATATCAACATAGACCTTGCTATGAAAGCTGATTCTTAATTGGCACCAACAAGACATAACAATATGGTGTAGTGGACTCTCCCAGATGATGTTTGAAATGAAATACATTAACACAAAGCTGCATGTATAACTCTTGCCGTTTGCCAAGAGATGCAGTACGATCCTCATGATGATGCTCATCCTGAGGGGGAGAATATGGCAAAGCTGTAAAAGACGCATCAGTAGTAAAGAAGGCTTATGTGTCCAGGAGAGTCATCGTCTGGACATAGTTATTCAAGAGGAACAAGCTCCAATCATCAACTTCAGGTAATCAAAGGCGCAAGAATGATGATTTTAATTTTTGGGACTATGACTCTTATGGCTTTAGATGATGATTGAAGATACCAACCGAAGGCAAGTATCGACAAACAATGAAAGAAGTATCACCTGACTGCAATTATGAATCAAAGGGCTAAGGAAAAGATAGGCTGATGTGATGATGTTGAGACACGAATGTATTTACTTCAGGTAGATGATCATGGCCAGTATCACATTTATCGATAAATAATTACTTGAAGAGATGACATTGGCATGGGAGTGTAGAAAAGAAGATTCTTGTCTCTCCACATCCACGACAAGACGCACACGCATTAGTTCATAGCTTTCAAAAAGATCCTGAAGCCCCAGGCGTTATCTCTATGTAACAAGACCTTTTGTATTATTGAAGAAAGGAAGATTCTGGACGCGAGAAGAAAAGTCTTGTCACCTTTACCAAGTTTCCTAGTTGTTATTTTTTAATGAATATTATGATATAGAATTGAATGAACATCTAGATTGTGTTGAATAAGCTTGTTTCTAGAAGTTTAAGCCTTATCTTGCTATGGTGTTGAACATATGGAAGAATCCTCTTGCGAAGAATTTTCTACATAATTAAACAAGAAAAGCCTAGAAAACCCAAGGAAGAGTTTATTCTGTAAGACTCAAAATGTGTTTTTTATTCAAGTTGTCAAGCACTATACAGGGAAGTTAGGTCATGAATCGACAATTTTGTCATAGAGATTGTGCGGTCTAAGTAATGAGCAAATAAGTACCTAGGTCAAAATAACTAAGCCAGACTACAAGATTCTCAATAAGAAATTATATGATGTACATAGTACTTGTTGAATAAGAAAAGGGAGAGGTACTCAGATAACGCATATACAGGATTTGCTATAGGTCTTTATTAGTATTACAATTAGAATTAGCATGTGATATAGGAAAAGAGTACATGATTTCCAACTTGGAATTGAAAGTCAATCAACAAAGGTTAATCTCGACTGGCACCAACACTGACATTCCCCAAGAATTTGAAGATCATTGAAATAGTTCTCTGATCATCTATGAGCATGTGCATAGGAATTATTTACAAGAATAGCAAGAAAGAGAATGTGATGATGAGATATTCAGAGTTCCATAAGTTTTGATGATGCAACATTAAATAAGTGTTAGATAGGTCCTTAAAAGTTATAATAATGATATCAAGATATGGGTATTACAAAAAAGAATCTCACTAAAGAAGAAGCAGAGTACTTGGAAGTTGTTTGAAGAAGAATATTGAAGAAAGGATTGAAGCATCGTAGACAGAATGGAGGAATAATGTGTGATGATATGTTTCGTAGAATGGAAGACCAACTTAACCACGAAGATAACGCCCTGAATAATTCAACGCTCTATGGGGGAGATTGTTAGTGATCATAACAAGATTGTCGATTATGTGATTTTTTGTTTTATTTTAGTCATTAGTCTTTCTTTTGTTAATTTCAAAGTAGTTTGTAATAAGATGAATTATGTTCAAGAATGAGAATAGCATATTTTACCAAGAGTCTAATGGGGACTATGAAGTAGATAAGTTAGAAAATAAATAGAAGGGAAGCCTCCTTTCCTCACCTATAAAACCCTAACTAATCTTCATTAAGGGGGATGGCTTGTAACTAACTCTTAACTCTTTCCATTTTCCGCAATCGCATTTGTAATATCGATATTTGAAATTTAATAACTTTCTATTCTCTAGCTATTCTCTCTATGCTTTCATGATATAATAATTTTGATTCCAATTATAAACGAGACGCTATCAACTGAATTAAAAACAATAATAGTTTTTTTTGATTCAAGACATTGTTTTGTGGTAACTCGCTCATAAAGTGAAAATTAATATTGAGTAATCACTCTTTATAAAAGCTATATTTTATGTACATAATCCTGTGAGCGGCTCACTAGACTATTACGATAGTTGAAACCGTTTTTAATCATGCTTTTCATGTGACGGCTCCTAAATGTGGAAATTGAGTGTGATATACATTTGAACCTGTTCAAAGAAGTCTACTTTCTTCCAAGTTATTGTCGTTTTGGGGGTATCGCAGTGTTCGGAATAAAAAGCAATCATTGTTGACTTTGTTACTTATAGAACTCAATATTTTTTGAAGTGTTGTATTTCGGAGTCTATAACTTTCTTTTTCTTAAATCATAAAGGTGTTTTATTCTATCATCTTGTGTGATGTTTATTAATATGTTACACCTCTGCGTTCCACCTTGGTGGGCATAGACAGATTGGTAATACAGAGCTTTATTTGCCTAAGGTTGAAGATGTAATGCCGATTTCCGAAAAAAGAAAATTCGAACTGATAAACCAAAATGATTTACTTTTCTAAAACAACGAAACATTGAAGCAAGTCGACTAGTCTGAGTTTGTTTTTCACGCAAAATGTGCACAGAACGGCAAGAGTCAAAGAAGAACATGCAAACGTCAAATAAAAGAGAACATCAGAAACAATATGCATCGGTTTGGCATTAGACCTCAAAAAGGACACAACTTGATAAACTGATGTCAAATTTAGGGATTAACATGAAACGCACTGGTATCATCTTGTGTAGATGTTTTATAAATATGTGGCACCGTATACTGGTCATCACTTTTAGATGTCGCACTATTGCACTTAAATACATCATCGGCATTAAAATAATGATATTAAATTTATAATCATGAGTTTTCTATTTACTTCGGATTTTTGGTTTACTGTGTCACACTGTCTCATAAGCATGTTGTTATTAGGGGTCGGACGACCGTTTATGTCCCATAGAATCGTCTTGCAATGGCTGATTTTATACGAAATAAGTCATAATGTATACCTCACTAACTCTTTGTATCCTTACCCAGCATAACTCCAGACTTGATAGGTGTACTCGTCAGATAGATTTTGAGTCAGAAGCTCCATGTTGAGCGTCAATTAAACAATACGGTAATCAACGACATGTAAGATGTTTGTATCCTTTATCGCTATTAGAAAATACTGCACTCCTATATTCCGATCAGTCTCTGTTTTATTTCTCATAGCCATTAAGCCAACCATTTAAGCTGTGTAAGGTAAGCGTTAATAAACTTGTTTGCTAAGCACTATGTTTCAGAAATTCAAGATTGTTATCTGAGCGAAGGCAATTCCCCAGAGTGGGTTTGAGTTAATTTTTTGCATAGAACATTGAGCCTTTTCGGCGACATCTACCTTAAGTTCATTACAGTTCATATATGATGAGATAGTGAAATTAAGATTCAAGTTGACTACTGTGGTAACATACAAAATAATGAATACATCACACGAGTATGAGTTAGGAGGCAATATATAGTCTGTATGAGGATACACAAAATGTATTTGGATGCAACGCGACATATAGAGAGATTTTGTTTATAAAGCAGAAAATCGGGTATATTTGATACTTGTCCTAAGCGCAAATTCTTTCTGTCAAGTGTAGTAGTCAGATACAAACCAATGAGGCGTAAATCGAAGTGGTTATGGCTTCTGTTAGCCACAAAAATATTGAGGTCAAACAAGAAAGTTCTTTCATTAGGAATATTAGGTATCTGGGTCATTTATAATATTAAACTGTTTGTAATAACGCTAGCACTGGAAAATGGGCTCATTTATGTAAAACTAATATGTCACGTTTACGTGCTTTAAAAGCGCAATGTAAACTCGAGGGCCTTGCTAAACCCAAGTATAAACCCACGGCCCAACAGGGTATAAAAACCCCACTCGGCAAAGATGTGGAGAGGGTGATGGTCACATTTGTTACAACAATCACATGTAATCAACCATCTCTCATTTTCTCTCTTTATTTATCTCTCTAACTTCTCTCTAAAATTCTCCTTTTCTATTATCTATTTTTTCTTATCAATGGTAAGTGAATGTGATTATTGGTTCCGAGCATCTTACCTGCACGGTTAATTTCATGATTTTTTCGGATTTTCGGTTGGTTATTTCTTTCTATTATATATATACGAATGTAACTATTTGAAACGATTGCATAACTCTAGTGTCAAATTTTAAACTGAATTGATATCATTATCTTTTGTGAAGAACCTATTGGTAAGCAAAAAATTAAACTATCAGATTACTTAAAATTTTATTTAGGTAAACGAACAAAGCAGTAAACTTTTGCAATGCTTAACCAAAAACTTGTCTATTGATCTATTTTCTTGGCAACCAATTTAATATGTTTTTATTTAAAAAAAATATATTGAAATCAAGTTTATTAAATATCAATTTGAGAGATAAAATATAGATATTCCTTATATAAAACTTGCTTGTCACCTAAATATGTATACCACTAAATTGGTAGAATACATCTATCTATGCTTGATTACTCATTTAAACACTACTTCGTTCCAAAATGCCATATAAAACATGTTTGAAGGTACGGTTTGTATAGTTTCATAAATAAATAATTCTTTTTATTAAGTTAAATTGTAGTATTATGGCGGGAATAAAGACACGTAGCAACACTGGCCAACAACACCAAATCCATCCCAATGAAACATCAGATGAAGTAACTCGACAACTTAACACCGCATTGCCAAATCTGCTAACTCAACTTGTTTAAGTCCTCGGAGGAAACCAAACAAATCAAAGAGAGGCCACACCAAGCTGCAGTATCAAAACATTCAGGGCTTCTAGCTGCAAAGGAATTTTACAGGGCATCAGAATGTGAGAGTTGGTATTACTAACTTGGTTTGAAAGCACCGAGACAGTGATACATATCACTAAGGGTTCCCCGCAAAGAGATGGGTTGGTCCAAGACGAATTGTCTTGCTAGTAGTGCTTCAGAAGAGGGCCGCTCCCTAACGTTGGTGGAATCACCCTTGTCAAAACCTGGAGGACGGGGGTCCGCTTGCTAACGCCCAACCTTAGGAAGATTTTTAAAAAGGTTGCTAATGGAAGAATATAGTCCAGAAGAAGAATGTTCAGAAGCTGGTGAATCAAGAAATATTGGAACCACAGGATGGTTAGATCAGATAATGAAGGGTATAAAGGCTAGATTACATGAGTAGCAAGAGCCGTGCCATACATGGTTACGCCATGGCCAGATAACGCAACAAGTCAAATCGCCACATTCGAGGTCTGGATCCTGAGATCAAGCCACATGTTAGCATAAGATCCTCAAAAAAAACCCCAAACTCCATCCAGAAGTGCTGTGAGGCATTGGCCAACCGTCTTATACCATCTGATGGAATCAAGGATGGAACTTTTAAGAAGAAGGAAAATACTGGAAACAAGAGGAGGTCGAATGATCAAAACAGGAACTGACTGAGGTAGGGATGATAGGAACAAGAGACAAAGAACTGGAAGAAATTTTGCTGTGACTTCCCCAAGCAAGGGCAAGGACTCGGACATTCAGTAAAAGGGGGGATGGACTGAGGCAGTCAGGCCAAAAGTGGTTCAAAAAACAACTTACATCATTCTGGTAACTACATACTTCTGTGAGTCTTCAATGTAACCAATGTAGGTTCACTTTATTACTCCGATATAACACGGGTAAGCTGTTGCTAATGAGAGACCAAGGCCAACTTGCTTTGAGTGTGAAGATCCTAACCACTTATAGGGAGGAATCGACCAGGATGAATGAGCCAGCTACCTCAGAGGAAATCGCGTCGCAAAACCCGGAGGCTAGCAGTTGAAGAAATACCAACGGCAGGGGAATTGGCAATAGGAAAATTGAGTCAACGAGGGTATGAGTGTTTGGCTTAGGTGTTGCTGAAGCTCCACAAGACCCAAACGTTGTGACGGGTACATTTTTTTTAAACGATCATTTTGCTACAGTTTTGTTTGACTCTAGTGCTGATTATAGCTTTATATCTGCCAACTTCTTGCCATTAATTAACATGAAACCTAGTGTCATAAGCCCTGGTTTTGAGATTGAAATAGCTAGCGACGTTAAAGTAGAAATTAATAAGATTATTCGATGTTGTGACTTGAACTAGAAGGTCATTCATTTATTATCGATTTGATCCCTTTGGGATATTGTTTTTTGACGTGATAGAAGAATGGATTAGTTGTTCGAAGCTAAGATCTAATATAGTTTCTAAAGAGAATGAGTAAAATTATCCCAAATCCTGTTATCAAACATGAGTATTTTGGAAGTTCGTGGAGTAACGTCGCGAAGGAAACGCTAAAATAGTTAAAGACGGCATGAAGGAGAATGAGGGCCAAAATTGAAGACATTCCTTTTGTATCGCTACTTCCCTGGTGTGTTTTCCAGAAGATTATATCGGGTTTAGCCCCTACCTGTGTCAAATGGGAGTTCGTGAACTAGAGTTTTGCATAGATCGTATCCCTGGAGTTAAAGAGCCCGTTTGCAAAATTACTCATATCGTTTGGGTCGGCCTACGAAAATGGTAAGCAACGTCTAACCAATTTAAAGAGCTATCCAAGACAAAGGTTTGATAGGCAACCTATTCTTCGCCAGGGGGAGTCTCCTGTGTTGTTTGTGAAAAAGAAGTATAGTTCATAATCCGTAATGTGCAAAAACTATCGAGAGACTAAACAAGCTAATATTCAGGAACTGTTACCCTCATGTCCTATGGATTGAAGACATTATTCGAGTCACTACAAGTTTACGTGGTACTTCTCAGAAAATAGACCATTGAATAGGGTATCATCAGTTGAGATAGGGAAGTAAGACATTCCCAAAACTGGCATGTCAAAGGGACATTACAGAGGAAGGCGGGCATTTAGAATTCATACACGGTCATGGCACTTTTCGGTCAGACTAACGCTCGCCACCACAGTAATCATGGACCTATTAACCTGTGTATGTAAGTCTAACTTGACAAGTTTGTCATTGTCTTTATTGATTACAATCTGGATGATTAGAGTTGCTTAAAAAGGAATAAATTTGTTTAGGTGAAAACTTCTTGAAATGTGATTTTGTAGCTATAAGAGGTTCGTTTTCCCTCGGACATGTAGTGAACAATGAAGAATAGCATGTGGATTCCTAGACATAATCGAATCAATAAAGAACCTTGGAATCCCCCAAAGGCTCCAACCAGAATCTCCTTCATTATTGGATTGGGCAGGATATTATACGGTGATTTATCACGCAAAAGTTACTCGAGGATTCGCAAAGGCCCCTTACGACTATTAACTCAACAAGAATACGAAATTTGAGAAGGGTTAGATGAGGCAGAGATAACGACGTCCTTTCAAACATTAATGACATGTTGTGATAATAGCACCCATTCTGGGCACTAGTTCCCGAAAGGCACATATGATTTTGTATGTTTACTGTTGACTCCCCCTCTACATCAAGGTTTTGGTTGTTGTTTTGTGAGAGAAATAAAGTTGATTAGGCAATACACATGCCAGAAGCAACTCAAAATCCAAGAAGAAGAACTACACCACTACATTGAATTGTAGTTTAGGCACAGTGGTATTTGCATCTGCAAAAAATGTTGAAGCACTACTTTGTAGGTGGCGTAATCAAAGAGTGTTATCGTACATATCGATCATAAAATCCTTTAGCACATTTTCGATCAATAAATATGATTAAATATTCATCAAATACGATGTGATATGATCTTCTAATGCGGATTACGACTGGCGAGTATTCACCTACCCACCCAGCGTAAAGGCCAAACGAAGTAGCTTATGCAATGGTTAAGAAGGAACAGATGCAACCAAAGACGAAGCATCGAGCCAATGAGCATGGACGATTTACTCTAAAGCCTTAAGGCTAGCAAACTAGTAGGCTCAAAGGTGAAAGCTTCCACAAGTGGCGCTAATCATTTCATATATAGGAAATGCTAAAGGTATTGTACATGGAACACCCGCCTCAAAAACATGTAGCAGGCGGAAATGGTACCCAATGTGGGTGATACTTCAAAGTATCAACAACAAGATATAGGAAACGACCATAAATGGACATTTTAAGATAAGATTACATTCGATTGGCCATAGGCAAAATATCAGAAGTTCATACTTTAGGTCCCATGTGTTATAAAAGTACAAAAAGCATTTCAAGTAGTATATTTAATTAAACAAAAGCTTCATAATACCAAAAGATGACTGTAATTTTTAAAGATAAAAAAAGTTGCATTTAATATAGATAAACACAAATCCACTGATTTTGAGGGTGTAAGCATTTCTCAATCCTTCAGCATTTCCACTGAAGCTGTTTAGCGCCCTTGGAATCCCCCCCCCCCCCCCCCCCACCCATTATATATAGCCGGCTTCACTTTAGCTACTAAGTAAGCTAGCCTTAAGGCTAGAGTAAATTGTCATGCTCATTGCTCGAGCTCATCTTGGTTTCATCCGTTCCTTTCTACTCAATGCATCAGCTACTATGTTCGCTTTACCTGGGTGGTAGCGAATCTCGGCAGTCGTAATCGCTAGAAAGGATCTATCCATCGTCCTTTGATGAATGAAATAAATTATATTTGATCGAAAATGTGCTAAAGGATTTTATGATCGATAGTAGATAACACTCTTTGTTCCGTCAAGAAGTTTCTCCACATTTTGAGAGGCAGAATACCACTTGCCTTAACTCCAAATCATGATTGATGTAGTTCTTTTCATGGATTTTGAGCTGTTTGGATGCGTATGCTATCACTTTGTTTCTCTGCATCAAAATGCAACCAAAACCTTGATTCAAGGCGTCACAATAAACTACAAAATCATCTATGCCTTCGGGAAGTGCCAGAATCGAAGCATCACACAACATGTCCTTTAATGTTGAAATGCCGTTCTCCTGCTCATTATCCCTACTCAACTCTCGTAATCTTTTGATTAATAAGGGTAAGGGGCTTTGGCGATCCTCAGAAAGTTTGCGATAAATCAGCCTATAATATCCCTGAGGCCAATCCTAATATGAACGGATCTCGGTTGAGTCCTTTGGGGGTCTTCTCATTCTTTTTAGATTCGATTATGCTAGGATCGGCACATGTATTCCTTCATTGTTACACTACATGTCCGAGAAAAACAACCTCTTATAGGCCAAAATCACATTTCAAGAATTTCCGCAAACAATTTATCCTTTTTAAGGCAACTCTAATATCAAAGATGTTATCAATAAAGATCAATGACAAACTTTGTCAAGAACGACTTACATAGCACGGTTTCATAAGGCCGATGAATACTAGTGGGTAGGCGTTAGTCAGACGAAAGACATGACGCTTGAATTCAAAATCCCGAACCTCGTCCTTAAAGGGCCTTTAGGGAATGTCTACTTCCCGTACTCAACAACTGATGATAACCCTAATCAAAGTCTATTTTCAGAGAAGAAACACGAAACTTTGTAGGCTGATCGAAAAGAGTCATCAAATCCAAGTAATGCAGGGTAACAGTTCCTGATACTTAGGCTTGATTTAGGTTCTCGATAGTTTTATGGCACGATACGGAAAGAACTATCGCTTCTTTTTCACAAACAACACAGGAGGCTCCCCATGGCGAAGACTGAGGCTTGTATACAACCTTTGTACTTGGAGCTCTTCAAATTGTGTTAGACAGTTCTTACATTTTCGTAGGCGCCAAACGATAAGGTAATTTTGCAACGGCATAACACCAGGGATAAGATCTATCAAAATTCTCTAGTTCACGAGGTAAGCGGTAAAACATGATATATCTTGCTGGAAACACACCAAGGGAAGTCGCGTACAACAGTAATTCTTCAAGTTTTGGCTCATTCACCATCATGGTCATTAACTTTTTAGGTTTCCTTCGGGCTGAACGTTCGTCTCACGAACTTCCAAAATACTCCCGTTAGATAACGGGATTTGGATAATTTTCTCATAGCAAACTATCTTAGCTCTTAGCTTCGACAACTAATCGCAATCCTACAAACACGTCCTACAAGCAACCATTAGCCCAAAGGGAATCAAATCGATAATAAATGTATGACCTTCTAGTTCAAGTCTACAACCTCGAATAATCTTATTAATTTCTACTTTAACGCCGCTAGCTATTTCAATCTCAAAACCGGGGCTTATGACACTAGGTTTCATGTTAGATTAATTGCAAGAAGTTGGCAGATATAAAGGCTATAATCTCACTAGAGTTCAAACAAAACGTGAAGCAAAGGTATGATCGTCTTAAAGAAAACGTGTACCTGTCACAAACGTTTGGGTCTTGTGTAGCTTCAGCAACAGCCTAAGCCAAAAGACTCTACCCTGTTGCTCAATTCGCTATTGTTTCTCCTGGTTGGATTTCCTTCAATTGATAGCACCGGTGTTTGGGCGATTTCCTCTCGAGTAGTTCGCTCGATTCATCCTTGGTCAATTACCCTCCTAAAGTGTTTAGGATCTTCACACTCAAAGGCAAGTATGGCCTTGGTCTCTCATTAGACAGGCTCTAGCCCGTGTAATAACGGGTAAAGGACCTACTTGGTTAGCATTTACGAGCAGCACAGAAGTAGTTACCAGAATGATAGAAGTTGTATTTTGCACACTTTTGGCCTGTTGACCAGCATACTGACGTGGTCCTTGCCCTTGCTCTGGTGCAGTCACAACAAAATTTCTTCCAGTTCTTTGTCTCTTGTTCCTATCATCCCTACCTCGGTCCCTGTTTTGATCATTCGACCTCCTCTTGTTTCCACCATTTTCCCTCTTTTTAAAAGGTCCATCCTTGATTCCATCAGTGGTTAAACGGTTGGCCATGCTCACAGTCATCTCTGGATGGTAGTGTGGGTTTAGAGAAGATAACATGTGCTTGATCTTCAGGAATCGCAGACTCTCGAATGGAGGGCGAATTTACATGTTGGTTCTTGCTGGGGTGAACCATGGTATGGCACCTGGCCATGCCAACATCATGAATCACCTTAAACCCATCCAAAGTATCTGATCTAACCATCCTTTTGTTCGCAAAATTCTGATTCCAACTTCTGAACAGCATCCTCAGTACAATATTCTTCCATTAGTCAACTTTCTTAAAATCTTCGCCTAAGGTTTGGCTATAGGCAGGTGACCCGTCCTCAGGTTTGAAAGAAAGGTTATTCCACCAAGTTAGGGCCGCTGCCTTAGAAGCATACTAGTCCGCAAATATCGACTTGTCTCTATTTTGCGGGAATCTTAGTGATATTAATCAGCAGACTCTGCTTTCAAACGCAAGAAGTAAAACGCAACTACACCTTCTGTGCGTAAAATTCCTTAGCACTATAAAAAGAAGGCCCTGAAGTGTTTTGATACTGGCCTCTTGGTGTGGTCCTCTCTTTGATTTGTTTGTTAGCCTCTCGAGGGCTTGAACAAGTTGAGTTACAGATTTGGCAATGTTGGTATTGAAGTTGACTGATTTGACTTCATCTGAGTTTCATTGGAGGAATTGGGTGTGTTGGCAGTGTTGCTACGTGTGCTTCTTCCCGCCATAATTCTACAATTTAACATAATAAAAAAAATTACTTTATTAGAAACTCGACAAACCGTACCTTCAAACAGTTTATATGTGGGCATTTAGGAAGCGAAGTGTTTAAATGAGTCATCAATGCAAAGATAGATGGTGTCTACGCAATTTATGTGGTATACCAATTGTAGGTGACAAGGGGCAAGTGTTTATATAAGAATATACTATATGATTTATCTCTCAAATCAATATTTAATAAACTTGATTTCAATATATTTTTATAAAATAAAAACATATTAAATTGGTTGCCAAGAAAATAGATCAATAGACAAGTTTTTGGTTAAGCATTGCAAAAGTTTACTGCTTTGTTCGTTACCTAAATAAAATTTAAGTAATCAGATAGTTATAATTTTTTTTATGCAAAGTGTTCTTTCAAAATATCATGATATCAGATATCATTAAAGATTTGACACAGATGTTATGGGCAATCGCTTCAAATAGTTTCATTATACTATAATAGAAAAGAAACTACACAACCCAAAATCTGAAAAAGCATGAAATTAACCGTGCATCTAAGATGTCAGAACCAATAATCACCTTCACTTCACCATTGATAAGAAAAATAGTTAATAGAAAAGGAAGAATTTTAGAGAGAAGTTAGAGAGAAGAAATAAAGAGAGAAAAAATGAGAGTATTGGTTGATACAATGTATGTGTAACAAATGAGACCAACACCCTCTCCACACTTGGAGAGGGGTATTTATACCCATGTTGGGCCGTGGGTTTAACTTGGGTTGGGCTCGAGTTTACTTGGGCTTTTAAGCCCGTAACACGTGACATATTAGATTACATTAAATGAGCCCATTTTCCGTTCTAGCATATTACAAACACTTAATATATAAATTCCCTCGATATCCTAATATTCCAAATGAACGAAGCTTCATGTTTGAGCTCAATATTTTGAGGGCTAACATAAGGTCTACACAGTAGCGACCCCCATTGGTGTATCTGCCAACAACTAGAAGCAGGAAAGAATTTTGGTAGGACAAGAAGCAAAATACCCGCATTTCAGCTTTCAACGCCAAATCTCTCTATAGTCCCGTCGTTGCATCCACATCATTTGAGTATGGCCACATCCAGACATCTAATCCTCACCCATCCCTCGAGTGAATTCATCAAAAGTCCTTATGCCACAGGTAGTAACTTGAATCATTAATTTCACAACTCATGGCATATAAGAACTGTCATGAACTTAAGTTAGTAAGTCGGAAAAGGCTCAATGTTCTTGAAAAAATAAGCTCCAACATCCGGTGTCGCGTCATAAAAGAAACAATCTGGAATTAGCTGAAGCACAGGTGCATGCAACATCAAGTAAATTAACGCTTACCATTCACAGCTAAAATTGGATGCTACGGTATGAACGAAATAAAACAGGGACATGATCGAATATAGGGTCGACGGAAATTTCTAATAGCGGAAAGAACATAACAGTCTCTACATGTCGAGCATACGTAGTTTATTGCTTGCCGCTGCACCTGAGGCTCTGACTCAAAATCTATACGAGCGAGTCGCACCCAAGGTGTTATGCAGGTAAGGATAAAAAGAGTAAGTTAAAAAGGTATGACATAGTTGACTTATTCAGAAAGAAACATCAGGGGCATGTCTAATACGATCATGTGAGCATAAACGGTGTCCGTAATAACAACGTGCTTAGGGACAGTGTGACAACAGTAACCGACGTAAAAGAAAACTCATAATATAAATTTTAAATCTGAATAAAGCATGATGTATTTAAGTGCAAATAGTGGACATCTAAAAGTATGGCAGTAAAACGGGTGGCAGCAATATTAAAAAAACATCACACAAGATGATACCCATGTTACATGATTACTCCCTAAATGAGACATATTTTATCAAGTTGTGTCTAATTGAGGTCCCTAATGATGCAACCACTCAGGGTACTATTCGACTTGCTTCCATGTTCGATGTTTTATAGAAAAGAAAAACAATTTGGTTATAGGTACAATTTTCTTTTTCGGAAAACCGTCAAACTCAACAACCTTAAGTGCTCTGATTAGCCAATCTGTCACTCCCACCAAGGTGGAAAGGCATGTCCTACATGCAAGAAGTGCATTTACACAACAAATCATGATGCGTGCATTTTGCAATACCTCTCTGAGGTATTATCTCATACCTCTACACAGAAAACAGGTGTGTTAATCAAATAAACCGTAAAACCGTTTATTTATATTTTACGATCTATCCATGTTTTGTCGATAACAAAACATAAAATCATCAGAAGTAGAAAATAAAGTTTACTAAGTCTAAAACCAATAGTTTTCTAACTCGACTATCATATATCTTACACATTCACTTTGTTAGATTTTATAAAACATATAAATACATTTTTAATAAAAATGTACCAAATACATATGTTAACAAAGTATACCTTAAAAAGTATTTTTCCTATAAAAGAAAAACATTTAACACATAATGCATGACCTCAAAACATATCTAGAAAATATATTTTGAAATCTAAATTCGGATTTGTTGTCAGTTAGCCGGTTCTCTCTAGTTGCACTGGCCGGTTCCATTGTGGGTGTTAGGTCTTGTTTATCTTGAATCATACATAATCAACCATGGAAGCTTAGAGATAATAGTAGAGGAGGGAAAGTATTCAAATTTCAAATGTTATAAAATGGAGGGAAATGGAAAATGTTTATTACAAGGCATCACCCTCTAATGATGATTAGAGGGGTATTTATAGGAGAAGGAGTGAGCATTCCCTTCCTTTATTTTTCACTTCTAGTCCCTAAACTTTGGTAATTATGCTATTTCTTTCTTTTAGCATAATATACCTTATTACAAGCTACTTTATTCTAAACAAAATAAAGACTATTAACTAAATATAACTAAACCACATAATCGACACTTTTTATGAACCTAACAATCTCCCCCTAAGGTCGATTATTCTGGGCGTTCTCTTCGAGATCCAAGTTGTCTTCCATTCACATACATCTCCCATCTTCTCATTTGATTATGATACTTCAATCTTACTTCAATCTCTTCTTCAAACAATTTCAGATACTCTACTTCATCATTGGTGACTTCTCTTTGTACATAGCCATACTTAACATCATTATTGTAACTCTTTAATCCTTCTAAAACTCTGTTCAGTGTTGCATCACAAAACTTATGAATCTCTGAATGTCTCATCACCCTTTTCTCTTTCTTTCTATTCTTGTATATGATTCCATGCATGAGCTCATAGATGATAGAGAACATTTTGTGCTTTTCAACTCCTGGGATTAATATTGTTGGTGCAGTGAGGTTGTCTTTCTGTTGATAACTTTCAATTCCAAGTTGGAAATCATGCACTCTTTCCCATATCACTGAACTTCTGATGAATACTGATAAAGACCATAGCAACCCTCTTTCTGCATAGTCAGGAACCTTTCCATTCATAATAAGCAAATACATATCCTCAATATCATTCTTATTGAGATTCTTGTAATCAAGCTCAGTAATCAACACAATGCACTCATTAGCACTTCTTGCAACTATCTCTGTGATAAACTTGTGTTCATGACCCAATTCCCAGTATGTCTTGATAACTTGAATGATCTTTGAGTTCGAATAAACCTCTTCCTTTGGTTTTCCAGGCTCTTTTTGTTTCCTTATGTAGAAGATCTTTGCATGAGGATTCTTCCAATGTTCAACACCATATTGAGCATAAGGATTAAATTTCTTAACATACTTATTCACCCATCTGGAAGTTCGTTCTTTGATATCATCATCATTAAAGATGATTGCAGGAAACTTGTGAAGTGACAATACGATCTTCTCTGGCCCTGAACTTCCTTTCTTCAGATACAAAAGGTCTTGATTTATAAGAGATAGTGCTGGAGCTTCAGGATCTCTTTGACAGCTTTGAACGAGAGGTGTGGTCTTTCGTGGATGTGGAAAGACTAGAATTTCCTTTCTACTTTCCCAAACAATGTCACTTTTCAAGAAATTCTTCATCTGATCAATATGATATTGATGCTCATCTCCTGAAGTACATCTTTGTCTCAACATCTCATCAACCATTTTCTTTAACTTTGCTTCATCAATAGTCAATGATACTTCTTCTATAATATCTTGTGACACTTGCTTCGTCGGTATTTCATCATCATCTGAAGCATAAGAATTAGTCCAAAAATCATAATCATCTAATTGCTCTTGATTACCTGAAGTTGATGGACCTCGTTCCTCTTTATTGACTTGTCCAGACAATGACTCTCCAAACACATATGCTTCGTACTCAGATGTCTTCTGTCGCTTTGCACTATTCTCCCCCTCAGGATGAGCATCATCATGAGGATCATCTTGATCTCTTGGGCGAACGACAGAAGGTCTACATGTAGTTTGTGGTATCTAAAGATTCTCAAACTTCATCTGAAGGGCAAGCCATAATGCTATGTCTTGTTGCTGCAACTAAGGATTGCTTTTCATGGAAAGATACAGTTGATATTGTTATTCTGGAATAAATGGTGTTTGTGATTGAACTGGATGAACATGAAGGATGTGACCAGACATATAACTTCTTATTGATGCATCAACTTGAGAAGGAATGTGATTGTCAATTGCTTTCTGAATTTGTAAGGAAATTTCAGCTTGTATATTCCCACGCTCTTGTAGAATAGCTTTAACAATCATCTTTTCCATCTCTTATTTATTTGTTTGTCTTTCCAGAATCAGCCCTTCCGCAACATACACTTGAACTTGATCTCGAACCTGCTCAGGAACTTGCTTTTTAACTTTCTCCTTAACATGCGTATCTACCATAATAGGTAGTGATTCAACTATTACTTCTTGGAGATGATCAGCAAGAGTATCAAAAGACTTTCTTGACAGAAACCTGCTTTCAGATGTTCAAACATAGGTAGAACGTCCCTGTAACTCCTAAAAGAAACTCTTGTAGCATTTGAAATGAGCAGGTTTGGCTTTGAATAATGATAGAAGTCGGTTGGTATGAGATAACTTGGTGCTGGATGATCTTGATGATGGTGTAATATTAGTAACCGTTTCTGTCAATTCTTGGAGTTTCTCAGTATCCGAAGATACGAGATCAGTAATTATGAATCTTTAGGAGATCAAATTGGTGTGGGACTGGTTGTACTCCTAGTCTCCTCTATAATCGTCCTTTTCATTCTCTTTAATTCATGTATACTTCTCGTTATTTCTTCCTCCTCTTCATTAACATTGACAGGTATGACAACATTAGTAATTTCACCTCTTATTCACATTAGTGATCTCTACCTTCCGGGATTTCCTTATCTCACTCATGGGATCTAACCTAGTGCCGGAATATTTTGGTGCTGCATCATTATAGGGTGTAAAACTATTCATCAATAACTTTCTTCTGATACTTCCACCATCTTTTCAATCTTTCAAGACGCCAAGTGCGTGTTGACCAGTTCTACATCTTTCTTGGCTTCTAGCTTTTCGTCATTTTGAGACTCTGCAAGACTTACTTTGTTATGTGTCTTGCTAAGATCATTCATAGCTTATAACAATTGGCACTGGAGCTGGTTAGCAGTTTAAGAGTGTAGATCTTCCTTTAGGAGATTGAAAACGGATATCACAGTAGACTGTTTTGGAGCACTCGACTCTGCTGCATCTATTTTAGGGTTAGGTGACCTAGGGGCGCTAGGTGTCCTATGCGTTCCTTGGGTAGACTCAGTTGGTTGTGACTGAGTCACAGGAACATCTAACCCAAACACCTTCGCATACATCCTATAATGCTCCGTGTGCTTCATCTCTTCAGTGATCATCAATTGGAATTTGCATGCAACCCTTTTTTTCTCTCTTTTTTTTTGGGGGTGTTTTCCTGAATTAAAGATATTTTTCATTATATCATCATCTTGCAGGTTGTGATACATGTCACGAGCACTTCTTGAAATTTTAGGGAAACTGGTCATGTAATGACTAGTGTTGTAAATATCGGCCTTGTCGGCCGATATATCACTGATATATCGCTTATCGGTGGTCAGCCGATACGTTTTTTCACTTATCGGTAAAAAATCAGTTTAAAACGAATCACAGTAGACCATTTTGGAGCACTTGACTCTGCTGCATCCATTTTAGGGTTAGGTGACCTAGGGGCGCTAGGTGTCCTATGCGTTCCTTGGGTAGGCTCAGTCGGTTGTGATAGAGTCAAAGGAACATCTAACCCAAACACCTCCGCATACATCCTATAATGCTCCGTGTGCTTCATCTCTTCAGTAATCATCTAATTTGGAATTTGCATGCTAACTTTATCTTTGTGTCTCCCAGAATTAAAGATATTTTTCATTATGTCATCATCTTGTAAATTGTGATACGTGTCTCAAGCACGTCTTGAAATGTCAGGAAAACAAGTCATGTAATGACTAATGATGATCTTTGTAAATCTTGGATAAGGAATCGTAGATGTTGGATGATGAAGAGAATAGTAAAGTCCTTGCCATAGCAGCTCCGCATAATCCACATGAATGTTATTGACAAAGCAATACATCATTTGCATTATCTGCAATGGCGGTTGATCCCATCCAGTGACACATGTTGTCAAGCATTTGGAAAATATCTTGCATAACGTTTGCCATGGCTGCAGAAGACCAGTTGTCTTAAAGCTTGATGATGTATTGTGGACATTGCACTTGTTCAAGATCAACCTTCTTGTTGGCATCCATAAGATCATATTGTTTGTTTGGAGGACACAATTCGTCTGGATAAACATCAACTGGATGTTGTTGTTGTGCCATGATGATTACTAAATGAATAAAATTGAGAGGTTAGATAACAAATAATTCATTTGACATTTTTGTCTTTTTCCACTCTGTCTGTTTTATATGTTCTGGCAATTCTTTTTGAACATATTTTTGATCAGTGTCTTTCTCATGTGCTCGTTCTTACGTTTTCTAGCACATGCCATACGCTTTATTCGAATTGTTCTTTTGATTTATCATTTTTGTGTGTTCTGGCAATTCTTTTTCAAACACACTTTTGATTTGCTTTTTCGCGTATGGATTTAGCTCTCTCATTCTATTTTTAGAATATCTTCACCAGAAATTCTTTGTGACATGATACTCTTTTAAGAATGATGAAGATGTCTCTTTTGATTTTGAATCAAGACTCTTTTGTGAAAAATGAAAGAGAAATCATACAACTTCTTAAAATCATTTTTGTGAAAGGCTATCATTTTGACACCATAACAGATTTTGAGAACGTTTCCAGAAATCTTTTTGACAAAAACTTTCTTTATAAGGATAATCATAGAATCACAAATCCACAATTGAATGGTCACTAAGTCACTCACTCCTCATTCTGTTCATTGCAGAAAATAGTCAAAACCGGACATGACTTAGACCACTTAAACAATTATAAATAGACATATGTGACCCATATCCTAGAATTTATTAAAAAAACTTGTTTCCTGATGCATAATTATTGGTTGTTTCAAAAACACATAAGAAACTGTTCGTTTTGTTCCACAGACGGCCGAGCATGAATCATCAAAAGCATTTACTTATCCACCAAACTCATTGTTCCTGATTTTGACTTTTTGACTTTACTGAATTTGACATTTTGATTTTTACTGAGTTTGACATTTTGACTTTTACTGAGTTTAGACGTTTGACTTTTACTGAATTTGGACAAAAGAGATAAAAATGAAAACCCTTTGTCTGTTTGAAACACCAAAACTCAAGTCTTTTAATACCAAAAATAATACCATCAAATCAAACTCGATAATCATCAAACTCAATAAACCTCAATCTTTTCCGAGTTTCAATTTTTACATCGGATTAATATGTCTGAACGTTTTCTCAGTTATGGTTTAGTTAACTTCACACAATCATCCATTGTTATCGTCTTTGATCATAACTTTTAACACAAATTCAGTAAATTCACAAACTCGGTAATATATGAATGTTACCGAGTTTAAACTCGATAAGTCAAAACATGTTAGATCTGATTCAAAACGCTTAACAACTTACGTTTGAGATAAAAAAGAAGTAATGATCGCTGTAATGAGCTTCGAAAACCGTTCTTGATTTTCCTTCTCAAACTCGGTAATGGTCTCGGTGAATAAAAGTTAAAATGAAAATCATTTCTTCCTTTTATAGCAACCGAAAAAGTTTTAGAAATTACACTTTCAGTCCCTTTAGTTTTACATTCTGAATTTTGATTTTGATTTTTTTTTCAAAAACTCCCCCTCGAGTAATGAAGTCATTTCAAAATTTGTCCACCATTATCAAAAACTCCCCCTTGGAATGAAATCATACTAAGCACGTAGTCCGAAAATGAAGATGTTTGAGTTTAAAATAAAAACTCCCCCTTGAAAATATAGCATATTTCAAATTCAGTTTATTTGAGAGATCATTGTTTTTATTTTATTTCTGAAATGATGTATATGAATGAAAAATTTTTAATTACTCCCCCGCAGATTATGATTCCGTATTTTCAATTGAAAGCTTTTTATAAAAACTTGGAATCATGAATCTAATCATGTGATCTTTAAATTATGTGTTTTTTTTAATAATAAAAAATCTTTTTGAATTTTTTTATTTTTGAATTTTTTCTTTTGTTTTTGAAAAATGTATTTACATGTTTTTGATGTATGATCTTTTCAAGAAGATGACTTTGTCAGGCTTTCCAACTGTGTTGGAGTCATACATCTCATACCAATGCGATGAACTAGATACTCAAAGCGTTCTTTTGGAAGAGCTTTAGTAAATAGATCCGCAAGTTGGTATTCTGTCCCGACAAAGTAAAGTTCCACAGTACCCTTCTCAACATGTTCCTTAATAAAATGATACCGGATGTCTATGTGTTTTGTCTTAGAATGCTGGACTGGGTTGCATAAGATAGCAATGGCACTCTTGTCCATAGTCTAGTAGTTGTGTACGCATCCAAATGACTTGTGCACGGCATGCAGACAAGGAAACATATTCAACCTCAACAGTAGACATCGCAGTACAATCTTGTTTCTTCGAACTCCAACTTACGAGCTTTCCACCTAGAAATTACAATCCTCCTGATGTACTTTTACAGTCATCTTTACATCCTGCATGGTCCGCATCTGAATATGCAATTAGTTCAAATCTGGAATCCTTTAGATACCATAGTCCCATGTTATAGGACTGTCTTAGGTACCGAAAGATCCGTTTAACCTCTTTGAGGTATTTGACCGTAGGACGTGCTTGATAACGAGCACATACAAAAGTAGCAAAAGCAATGTCTGGACGACTGGATGTTAGATACATAAGCCCTCCTATCATACGACGATAAGTCATATTGATCAGTAGGAGTGCCTTGTAAATCAAGCACCAGCCTCTCAGTTGCCATAGGTGTGCTCATTGAGACACACTCATCCAGACTATGTTTCTTTAACAATTCAATCGCGTATTGTGACTGACTTATGAATATGCCACAGGGAGATTAATGAACTTGAAGTCCAAGAAAGAACTTTAGTTCACCCATCATTGACATTTCAAAATTATTTTTCTATTAGTTAGCAAACTTTTAGAAAAATATGGATTTGTTGATCCAAAAATAATGTTGTCAACATATACTTGAACAAGTAATATGTCTCTCCTGTGACATCGTGTGAACAAATTCGGGTCAATAATACCTTTAGTGAAACCATGTTCAATTAAAAAAGAAGACAATTTGTCATACCATGCACGAGGTGCTTGCTTAAGACCGTATAGAGCTTTTTTAACATGTAGACGTGATCTGGGAATTCTGGATCAATAAACCCTTCAGGTTGCAGACATAAACTTCTTCTTTCAAAGGAACATTAAGAAAAGCCATTTTAACATCCATTTGAAAGATAGTGATATTCTTATGAGCAACATAAGCAATAAACATCCGAACAGCCTCAAGACGAGCAACAGGAGCAAATGACTCTTCAAAATCAATGCCTTCTTCCTGCCTGTATCCTTTTGCCACAAGACGAGTTTTGTTCAACAATAATATTTTCACATCACACTTATTCAGACCGAGCATTTGAGAGCAATACTATTCTTTCCTTCTGGTCGTGGAATGAGTTCCTAAACTTGAAGTCTCTAAAATTGATTCAACTCATCTTGCATGGACTCAATCCAACTATGATCTGCCATAGCTTCTTTGATATTCTTTGGTTCAATAGTGCTGACGGTTAATGCATACATGCACACTTCAGAAATTTTGGAAGCCGTTGGTGAGTCATGACAGGTTTGGATAGGTCACCAATAACTTGTTCTAAAGGATGACCTTTTGTCCAAATGTGTGTTGAGGGTTATACTTGGTGGAAGTTCTGCACATTTAATGGTTCTAGAGTCGTTGTAGATGACTCAATTTCCTAATGACTTGGAGGATTATATGAAACCAAATATGATTGCCCATCAAAATGAGCAAATCCTTCTTGATGAATACATCAGCCTCTGTAAAGAGATGAGAGGTTTGTTTATCAGATGCAGGTACAATGGGAGAGCCTCATGTTCGTTAAACAAGAAATTGAAGATGTAGAAGTACGAGACTTCAAGAATTTGAGTCGGTTGTGCAGCGGAATGAATGGGTGTATCATGAAGACTTTCGTCCCAAAATATTTCTTCAAATAACTAGGCCAAACAATTAACCAAATCTTCTTTAATGGAGTAACATTTCTTCTGCTGATAAATTATGATTTATGAATCATTTCGGGTTCTAAACAATCGTGTTCAGAAGCCATAGTTGTGAGCTCGTCAAACTTGACATTAATGGTTTCCATAATCTTTTTAGTGCGTCTGTTATAGATTCAAAACCCTCTTGATATTTTCGAATAACCAATAAAGACCCCAATGTCTGCTTTTGGTTTCATTTTTCCAAGATCATCTCGGTCATTTATTGGATAACACAATGAACCACACATGAAAATATTCAGCATTCGGCTTTCTGCCACATAATAACTCATAAGGTATTTTGTTATGTCGTGTATGAATGAAATTACTGATTTGCGTTAAACAAAGCGGAACGCACAGCTTCAGCCCAAGTAATTCAGGTAGAGAGAAAGAGAAGAAGCATCGTACGAGCAGCTTCAACAAGAGTTCGATTACGTCTTTCAACTAATCCATTTTGCTAAGGCGTTCGAGCAGTTGAAAATTGTTGCATGATGCCTAACTTTTCATAATGAGCTTTAAGAATTGCATTTTTGAATTCAGTACCATTGTCTGTACAAATCTTACAAACTTTGGCTTTATAATTCAGTTGAGCTTGAGCAATGAATTTATTTATAATCTCTGGAGTTTCATCTTTCGAATGAAGAAAGTAAACCCATGTATATTGATATGTGAGAAATTCCCCCCCCACCCCCCCTTTTTTTTTTTTTTAAAATTTCCTTTCTTTATTATATCCAAAATAGCCCTTAAATGATCAAAATGTGCAAAAATATACTTGTATTTGTGTATTTTGTTGTTTGTGAATGTGTAGGTACGGATAATGCAAAATTCACAAGAAAACGGTCAAAGCCGGACAAACACGGACACGGGAATAGAAAGAGTGCAAAAGAGCTGGAAAATTGCTATCAATGGTAAATAAAGTCAACTCTTGGTCAACATTGGTCAACCACAAAAAGACAAAATCCTCAAAATACCCAAAATGCCTTAAATGATAAACACAAATTTCACCAAAAGTCCCTAAACCCTAACACCGTTATCTCCATATAATAAAGAGATAACAGTCGTTATCTTTATATACACAACTTTATAACAAAGCCCAAATACCTGGCCCAATCCCATTTCTTTTTACCCGGGCCCAAAGTCAAACCCCAAACCTAAGGTCAAACAAAGATATAAAAAGGAAAAATGACGCGGGAATTCGTTTTTACTGTTCATCATCTCTTTCAGTTTAACCTAGCTCAAAATCAAAGGGTAAATGGCAATTAATGATGTGGCTCTATGATTCGAGTACCAAGGTACAAGCTGGCAGAGTTAGACGTCATGAGAGGCTCTCATTGGTCGAAGCCCACAAGAAAGGACAAGCGGATATAGAAAGAAACACACAAGAACAAGGATTTTTACACTAAATCCTAGGCAAAAGAAGCACAAAAGGACTGACACACAGAATGACACGTTGGCAATCCGTGTGCTCATTATTTAATCCAACGGTGATGATTAAGGATCCAATGATTGGCATTGAATGAAGGGTTAAGATCAAGAATAAGAGGAGCGTATCCAGACTCCTAGAAGCTTCACTCAACTGCTATATAAAGAGCTCTCCTCACTCACAAGATCATCGGTTCTTTTTCTAGCTTTTAATAGTAGCTTAATTTAGTTTTAGCTAATTTAATTTTAAAATTCAGTTTTTAGCTTATTGTAATCTTCATTTCCAAAGTTTGTATTCATTTAAATTAATAAAATCATAGTTTTACTTTACAATCTGTTTCACTTATAAGTTTTTATATATCTCAAATGCTTCTATTCAATTATTTCACAAGCTACTCTTATAAGCTCTTTGAGTCTCTAAGCTCAGATTGAGCTCAAATTAGTCATTGAATATACTTAAACATTTAAAATCAGTTAATACATACGCTTAATAAGGATTTTGGTTTGCTTGGATGATGAACAGCAATGGAAGAGATCATCAGGACTTTACTAGCTTATCCTAATGAAAAGCCTAGAGTTATTGAACAACTCTTGAGGCAACTCAAGCCTTATGATTTTGCTTGGATGATTGAACTAGCAATTGAAGAGTTCATAGGACTTACTAGCTGTTATCCTTATGATAAGCTAGAGCTTATAGACAACTCTTTTGAGGCAAATCAAGCCTTTGATTAGTTAAGGCTTTTTGTAAGTCTTCTTAAATATCAAGTCTCTTAGCTAAATAATTGCATAGCATATTTTCAGCTTATTTCTTGCTTAATTATGTTTAATCTTGTGTTATTGTGCTTAATAAGTATGTTTGCTTATCTGTTTTCAAGTTTTATAGTCTAGATCATAGTTTTTATAATTTTGTCTCTTAAATCATTAAAAATCCAAAAATATTAGCATAACTATTAGCTTATTGATTCTGGCTTATTTGATTAGTGTTATAAGTTCATAAGGTCTGTTAAAAGTTATTTAACATCTGGTATTTGATTTTTGTAGCCATTAATCTCATTATCCAAAGCATAAAATGAAACTGGTTGACTATAAAGGGGTGTTTTGGCAAACAGATATCTAACTGAAGAGTTAGTACTGCTTTGTGACTTTATGGTTCTTTAATCTAATTTAACTTCATTGTTAGGATATAAGTTAAGAATTCTAGTTAGTTTTGATAGATAAAATTAAGTGTTTATAAGCTTATCGAGTTCCTAACTGTTGAATCAGTTAGTATAATTTTAGTCTAGTTAGTATTTTCAGCTTAATAGATATCTAATTGATCTCATAGTGGTCTCAATTTACTTTTAGTTTATGGTTTTAATAATAAGGAGACAAGTTCCTCAACCTGCACTTGCTCTACTTTAGTTTTAGTCATTTCATGGCACACTGCATCAGATAGCATTTAGGAAATATAGCCTTTTTCAAAATCAAAAATCAGAGGTTTAAAATAGGAATTAGATATCAAAATTTAAAATACAAATACTTATAGGTCCCTTTTTATTAGTTAGACTATGTTTTTAATAATTATTTTATAAGAAATCTGTTTTAGCTTTTAAAAAGCCTCATTTCATTTTCAAAAGCCAAAGTCATACCTAGTGCATTCTGAGTATAAGCTGTTTTCATTGAGTATTTGATTAAGCATTTGAGTTTCAAAATACTTTTCAAAGGTAGTTTTAAAAAGCTTATAGTATAAGGTTTAAGATGGTATAAGCCATATTGTCATAAAGTTTCATTTGAGTGCTTAAAATTAAGCTTAAAGGTGCCTTAAGGGGCTGTTTTGTTAACAAGTTCACACCATAAGTGCTTATTTCTTTATTTTGTAGGCGTTATCGGCTTATTGAGGAATGGCTTATTTAGGTTTAGTTTAGCTTTTTAGGTTAGTATAAGCCCATTTTAGCTTATTTAATTTTGTCATTTGCTTATTTAGAGCTTATTTACTATTCAGAGAAAAATTTTTAAGTGTTTTAAAGCTTTTTAGCTCTTCTGTCATTCTAGCTTATCAATTATGCTTATTTTAGCTCTTATGTGCTTATTAGATATAGCTTTTAGTCTGTCTTAGTTTATTTTAATAGTTCATTTGCTATTAAGCTATAAATTGCCAAACAGTTAGCTTTTTTATTAGTTAGTATAGTTTAAAGCAATTATGTCATAACTCTGCTAATTTAAAGCTATTTTAGGTTTAAAAAAAAAGTTGTTTTACAAAAGATGCTTATTTTAAATATGTTTTAAAAGTTATAAAAAAATTGAAAAAATTAAAACACTTGGGAAAGTGGGAAGTCCCGGGTGAGCAAGGCTCGAACCCGGGACCTCTACCACCTTTACCAAGCGTTTTAACACCCACACCCTTAACCATTGTGCTACAATAGCTCATCCGGTAGTTCTTTGCACAATCTATCTTTTATATACATTTTAGCCTTTTTTTTGGTTATAACTTTTAGCTTATTTCATAGCTTATTCGATAAGCTGTGTTAGCCAACTTATTTTTCCTAGATTCCTCTTAGTTCAAGCTACTTTCTATAATTTTTTTAGAATTTTTATAATTAGTTTAGTATTTTTAAACATTTATTTTTATTAAAAACTTTAAAAATTCATAAAAAATAGAAAAATAATCAAAAAAATATAATTCTTTTTCTAGAAAAATTTTCTTTTATCATATAGTTTCTTGGAAAATTAGTTTTGTTTCCGTAGGGTTAAAATTGCAAAATTTCAATTTTAAAGAACGGGATTCGTTACCGTTCACGTTTTTCGTGTTTTTAAGCTCAATTCAACTCCGTTTTTGCTCTAGTTTTCTTTAAACTTACTTTTTAGTCAATTATAGTCCATTAAAAGAGAAAAATTCATTTTAGGTTTAATGTTTGAATTAGGGTTTTTAATCACCATTAGGGTTCCCGGTTGCGTTTTAAGTTAAAGGTTAATTTCCCGTTATTAAAGTTAGTTTTAATTGTCCTTTAATTTGCTCACTTTTAGGATTTTAGAAAACAAATCATCCTTCGAACCAATCAAATAATTTGTCCCAAATAACAAACGTGGTCTCAATTTCATAAATCTTCGAGGAATAAGACCCCGGTAATCACTTACCATAAATATACGTAGTAATATATAGAATTGTGAGAATTCTCCCTTACACTTAATTGTCTCAAGGGTAGTTTGTAATTTTCTATACGTATATTATTATACGTGTAAAAACTTTACCCAACCAAGTTGTATGCAGCCGCTAGCCGGGGATTAGGATGATAAAGATTCTTTCTATAAAGGTGTCGATCGTGATTTAGGTGGGGGGGGGGGGGGGGGTGATTTGGAGAACCTTTCGTCTTCGAAAGTTACGCTTTTGAGAAAATCAAAAATACAAAAAAATTAAAAATATAAAAAGTAAAAAAAAATTTCTTTTCTTTTTAGTATAAGTAGAAGATTAATAAATAAGAAAAATACAAAAATATTTGCTCTTCCAGATTTTTTGATTTTTCTTGTGAATTCGTGAATATAAGAAATAAAATTTTTACAAAGTTGGTAAAAGAACACCAACAAATAATACTTTCAACTGAAGTATTATCCATCAATAAGTTCCCGAACCAAAGATTCAAAAAAATTTACCGTTTGTGTCACTTACGAAAAAGGCGCACCTCTTTTGTAAAATTTATTTTACTTAAGAGAGTTACCCTAAGTTTGTTGATTATTCGGTAAACAAAAATATTTTCTTTTATCATTTTTGTTTGTTTAGTGCATGCGCACTAGAAATTCCAATTTTCCAAATAATTCGAACGTAACCATTCCGAGACGTCGAAATAGAGGACGTGCTCCAAACATAGTCGAACCCGAGCTTCGTACTATCGTTAAAGTTGCACCAATGGCGGAACGTACAATGGAAGAGCTACTCTGTGCACCCACGGAAGGGTATGGAGAAGCTATCGTTTTACCGAAAATTAACGCGGATTTCATTTTTGAGATTAAACAAATTAGTTTCAATTTGGTTCAAGAAACCGTTTACGGATTTAGAGAACGAAAAAATTCTCATGTCATTCAATAGTTTCAAAGGATTACATATCGACTCTACGATTTAGCGAATGTACAAACGATGTGATTAAGCTGAACGATGTTTCCATATTCACTCGAGGGGGCTGCTAAAACTTGGTACGAGAAAGAACCTCCTAATTCAATCTTGACTTGTGATGATCTCGTAACCAAATTCGTGAATCAATTTTTCCCTCCTTCGAAAACCACTCTCTTAAAGAATAAAATCTCTAGTGGAGGGTGGTGGTATAATAGGCTCTGTTCCCTCAGGTGGGAAAACAGGCTCATCAGCAGGTATGACGGTAGTAGAGTCAGCCGGAGCTAAGTGCTCCTCCTCCTCCTCGTCCTCCTCATCCTCCTCGTCCTCATCCTCATCCCTGGCGTCATCCCTAGATGAATCGCCGTCATCATCATCTCCATCATCTCCCCCGTCCATTGGATAGTCAACCGGACCATCCTCTGTCTCATCATCCTCGTACTCCTCCGGATCCTCCTCGGGATCCGACTCAGTAATATATCCAGGTGACTCAGCAGTGGGTGAATCAGCAGGTGGTAATGGCTGTTCCTCAGCCGGAAACTCATGGTCATCCTCCAATGGTATATACTCTGGGTATATGGGCTCTGGCACGTAGTCATGATCGGGTGCCTGCACGAACATAGGCTCGCGCTCATCCTCATCCTGAGGAACTGGTGGTGTCTGTGGATCCTCTGGGCCTGGTAAGAAATCTGGTGATGGTGGGGCTACTGGCTGTAGCGGGAGTCCGTCGTATCCAAGTACGATGACTCGTGGAATGCCTCCCTCCGATATCTCCTCATAATCGGCTCCCCAGAAAGCTCTGCCGGGCTCAGAGTCGGTGTAGACGGAAGTGTAGGTAACATCTGACGTCGCAGAAGACATGGTTACTGCAAAAAGTAAAATAACTTATATAAGTATTACTTATAAGAAAAATCGATGTGATATGTTTGTAAGGCTTTAATAATAAAACTCTTATAGTAATATACGTAATATCATTTATATACACGTATATTAATCAGGTAAGCACTTAGTACCCTACTAATGCTTAACCAATGCATGTCATATAAACATATATGCGCTAGAAGTAAACAAGTAATGCATGTATGCCCCTCGCAAATCCCATTTACGAAAACAGTTTTGAAAATGGTTATAGTCCAGACAAAAACTTTTGACCTGGTTCTCTATAACCTAGGCTCTGATACCAATCTGTAACACCCTCAAATCTGAGTATGCAGCGGAATGTTGAATATCCGAAGGCGTTACATTATTGGGTCAATAGCACAAGATCAGAGAACGACTACTAAACGTGTCGTTTGGAAAAGATACATTGGATTAACAAAATACTTGTTTGTTACATAAGCTCATGGCTTCAAATGGTTCAACAAAATAGATAAAGATTTCGGTTTATAACAATTGTCCCCAAAGTGTAATAAGACCCCAAATCTTAAGTGTTGACTCTTCAATTATTGACTCCCAATGTATCATCGCACCTCGTGCCTTATTGACCTGAAAAACATGCTTAAAACGTCAACATAAAGTTGGTGAATTCATAGGTTTATGTAAATCAATGGTAGGACCGCAAGATTTCCAAGTGTATGATTAAGCAACAGATGCAAACATCATAAAAAGTAATTACGTTTCCTAAGCTCATGACACCGAGGCTCGACGTATATGAATGCAATTATAAATTGCCAACTGGTGTCCGTGAATGATGTGCTAACCCTGCAACATCCCAAATTCGACATGGTATGCGTTCGTTCCCAGTGATAGCTAGTCACCCGAACGGGGATTGTCAATCCCTAATAGATCTATCCATAACATTCGCGCCCGCACAATGTAATTCCCAATCACATCTATGCAATTAACAGTTCATGATCATGGACATAAAAGGGTTATGGTAACTTTAAGGGGGGGGGGAAAAACAGTATTCTGCATAAAATGTACACTTGCGTCCAGTTTGTAAAACAAAGCATGTTCTCACCCCAAGGATGTAAATCATTTAAATAATTGTAAAGCATGGGGCTATGAACTCACCTTAGCCGGTAGTTCTCTGAATGATAACAATTATCCAAGTAGGTAGTGGACCACACCGTTAAGTACCTAAGTAAGTACGGTCAAGTCTTAGTTTACACATTTAAACTAACGACTCATTGTATAAACTAAATTCCATTTTAAGTTTATATATATACCGTTATCACTTGTATAGTGATGCACAAGATCATTGTTTTTATAATTTCGATGGTTCTCGATAGACGTGAAATCATTATTAATAAATATACTTATTTATTTCGTCGTTGATTGAATTCGTTTATTATCCGAATATCTCGAGGTCCGACCGGCTCGCTATGTGTTTCATTTCATTTCACTTTTGTTCTAAAATACCCTTAAGTTTCTAATTATTTCACTTTTAGTCCCTAGGTTTACAAATATACATATTTATATTTTAAACCTTTTAGTTTTGGAAATGACGAAATTGGTCCTTTAAGTTTACAAAGAGATAGTTTAGGTTTTTATAGTTACACTTTCATCCCTAAGTTTCACAATGTTTCACAACCAGCCCCTGTAGTTTTTGTATTTCGAAAAGTGACATTTCAAACCCTTAGGTTTCGGAAATTACAGTTTTAGTCCCCGACTTTATAAAAATCGCATTTTCAACTCAATTAAATCCCGACAAGTGGTATTTGGTCTTATTTAGTCTAAATAAGCCAACCAAGCCATTCCGGCTTATAAATAAGCCATTCGTGCTTATTATTGACTTAACGGGCCTTATTGGGCCCGTTAAGGTCCGTTTAACTCACCAAAGGTCCAATATGATTTAAATAAGTCCGAAAGCCTTAAATAAGCTCATACGGGGCTGTTAAGCTTAAAATAAGCTTGGTGAGCTTATTGAAGCTTATTTCGAGCTTATTGGGCTTTTGGGCCTAATAACTTATCTCGATAAGGGTATTTAAAGTTTTAGACTTTTGCCTAGTGCTTTTCCAACTTGCATTAAGCCGAAACAAACTGTTTTCTTTTCAGCTTATTCTAAATAAGCAAATAAGCCAATAAGCAACTCAAATGGGCCGGTCTTGGGCCCGTTTAGGCCCGGTAGGGTTTTAAGAAGTCTAGTTGGGTCCATTAGGGTCCGTTAAGCTTATTTAGATGTAATAAGCTTAAGCCCTCATAAGATTCATCAATAAGCTGCCCGAGCTTATTGTGAGCTTATTTGCTCATTTAGGGCCCGTTAATGGGCTAGGAGGCCCGTTAAGGGTTCGTTTGGTTTTTAAAAGAAATACGAAGGGTTCACTTAGGTTCTTAAGTCCATATTAAGCTCATTAAGTCGGGTAAGTACAAGAATAAGCTGTTTAGGCTTATTATGGCTTATGGGTTCGCATGGGGCTCGCGTTGGGCTCGCGTTGGGCTCGATAGAAACCCGATAGGGGTTCTAGTGGTTCGGGCTTGCTCCTTTAAGGTCTACTAACTTATCTTAGGCTCATAAATATCTTATAAGTCGCTTAAGCTCGTGAATAAGCCGTCCTAGCTTATTCGTGGCTTATGGGCCTTGTGGGCTCACGAAGATGGGTCGCGTAGTCCACTAAGGGTCCGAATGGTTTATTAGTGTGTTATATGGTTCCGTTAAATCGTCTAGCACCAAAGTGAATGTGTTCACATTTTCTAATCGCGACCCGTGACATGCAATCGTTTATTAACCTTGTATACACGCACCCAAGCCAAGTTGATACGTTTTCTTTAAAAGTTTACGTATAGTTTCCTTATATTTTTGCGAACACGCTTATCTCCATGCGTGGTCCATTTTTATATATCAAGGTTAGTGTTTGCGTTAGCTTTTACGTTTCTAACACCACGTAAGTAAATTAAACGAAGCCAATGTGCTCATAACACGTTCATTTTACGTTTATCATGCATGTTTTCGAGCTAGTATATCGTACGCACATACACTTGACTTCTAGGCTAGTTTACAATAAACGAATGCGTAAAATACAAAGGAAATAAGTTGTATACAACTTACAAGGGTCCTATAGCTCGAGAGGTTTAAGGAGTGGACGTGTAAATTGCTTAACCCGTAACGCGTATACCTCCTTGTGGATGCTTGTTGGCGGTTTGAGACTCGAACACAAAGAAAGGAGTGTTGGAGGCGTGTGTGTGTGTTAACAAGAGTGTAAAAGGGTAGGATATGAGTGCATATTTATAGGTAAGAAGTCTAGTTAACTTTCCTAGTCCACACCCAAACCGAATCGTGCCCTAGAGGGCGGTTTTGAGGGGTTTTAGTTGATCACTCATGGTTTTAAGTAAACCACCTTAGTACATGTTTTAATGAGTTAAAGATGTACAAGATTTTTGCTTAGCTAGGAAATCTTATGACTTGGTGTGTTGTCTCCTTGTTAACCGCGACTAAGAAGAGCAAGGGGAGCAAAGTGGGTATTAACCATTGGGTAAGGGACTAGTAGGAGACCATTAGGACATGTCTTAATGACTTAGGAGATGTACATGTACCCTTAAGTATCATTAGGGGATTTTGCTAGTAAATAAATCACCAAGGACGATTTCATGTGGGTTTACTTGCCCAATTTCGGAAAATCAAAGGGTATTAACACACGATTCTATTTAATTTCGTGTCTAGGCGTTTAATACGGGTATTGGTTTGAGTCTAGGTAAGTCTAGGTATTTCCGGGGTGCGTCCAAATGTATTTTATCGCGAAACGTAACCCTTTTACGTGACTAATAAAAATAAAATACGCAAAGTACGAAATTATTTTCTTAATAATTATTTCTTACTTGGTTGATGTAAACCTTAATTTATTTGGTGACCGTTTACATTCATTGATTATTTTTAGTCTACGCGATTTAGCTCAAAGGTAAATATTAAAAGTAAACGCGTATCGGACTAAAATAAATAGTGACCATTAATAGAATCGTAAAATGACACGAAAGATGAGAAATGTTACACCTTTTATGCCGAAAAATTCCTTGGCACCAGAAGCCCTGAATGTTTTGATACTGCAGCTTGGTGTGGCCTCTCTTTGATTTGTTCGGTTACCTCTAAGGGCTTGAACAAGTTGAGTTAGCAGATTTGGCAATGCGGTGTAATGTTGTCGAGTCACTTCATCTGTTGTTTCATTGGGAGGGTTGGTGTTGTTGGCAGTGTTGCTACGTGTGCTTCTTCCCGCCATAATTCTACAATTTAACATAAAAATTCACTTTATTAGAAACTCGACAAACCGTACCTTCAAACAGTTTATATGGCACTTTTGAACGAAGTGTTTAAATGAATAATCAAGCATAGATAGATGTATTCTACCAATTTAAATCAACCATGTTTAGTATTTAACCAAATTTAGTGGTATACATATTTAGGTGACAAGCAAATTTTATATAAGGAATATCTTTATTTTATCTCTCGGTTAATAATATTTAATAAACATTGTTTCAAAATTTATTTATTTATTTTTATTTTATTTTTTTACAAAAATCCTTCCAAAAGATAATGATAACAATATCAGTCAAAATTTGACACTTGAGTTATGCAATCGATTCAAATAGTTCATTATATTATAATAGAAAAGAAACTACACAACCAGAAATCCGAAAAAGCATGAAATTAACCGTGCTGGTAAGCTACACTAGTACACCCTCATTATTGTATCTGCCAACAACTAAAACAGAAAGAATTTGGTAGGACAAAAACAAAACACCCGCATTTCTGCTTTCAACCCAAATCTCTCTATAGTCGCGTTGCATCCAAGTCGTTTGAATATTCACATCAAATCATCCAAGTCTCGCCTATTCTTGAGTGATTTCTTCAAAGATCTTAAGCCAAATAGCAACTTGAATCTTAATTTCACAACTCATCAAACAAGAACATCATGAACTTAAGTTAGAAGTTGGTAAAAAGCTTAATGTTTTTGAAAAACTGACTCAACTTTGGGGTCGCTTAGAAACAAAATCTTGAATCACTGAACACAAAGTTTGCGAACAACCAAGGAACGCTTGTTTTTGCAGCCAAAACGGTTGGCTTAATAGTGTGAAGAAATAATATAGAGACGTGACCAAAATATAGGTCAACTTAATTTCTAATGGCAAAAGAACGAACGTCCCTACATGTCGTGCATACGTAGTTCACCCGCCGCTCACCTCGTGCTCTGACTCGGAATCTATCGACGAGTCCACCTCAAGGTGTTATGCAAGGTAAGGGTATGAAGAGTAGTTAAGTGTATGTCGCGACTTATTTGCGAAAACATCAGCATGCAAAGACGATCTATGGGACATAAACAATGTCCGTAATAACAATGTGCTTAGGGACAGTGTAACAACAGTAACCGGCGTAAAAGCAAACTCAGAATATAAATTTTAAATCAGAATGAAGCATGATGTATTTAAGCGCAAATAGTGGACATCTAAAAGTATGTAGTGTACAGTGTACATAATCCCTAGTATGCTTTTCAGTGACCAAGGTGGAAAGTCGGCTTTTTAACTCGTTTAAAATTATGACTATACCCAGTTTTGCATAATACTCCCTAAATTAGACATAGTTGATCAAGTTATGTCTAATTGAGGTCTAATGATGCAACCACTCGGACTAGTCGACTCGTTTCATGTTCGGTGTTTTTAGAAAAGAAAATCATTTTGGTTATAGTTCGGATTTTTATTTTTGGAAAACCGACGTTCTTTATAACCTGGCTCTGATACCAATCTGTCACACCCCACCAAGGCGGAACCGCGAGGTGTAACATATTAATAAACATCACACAAGATGATAGATAAAATACCATACATGAATTGAGATAAAATAAAGTTATCCGAATTACAACAATTCAAGTACAAGTTTAAAAGTACAAAGACAACATAGTTATTTTTCTTCCGAACATGGATCACCCAAAAGACAATAACTTGGAAGAAAGTAGATATCTTGAATAGGTTCAAATGCAATCACACTAAGTTTCCACTCTAGGAACGTCACCTGAAAAGCATGATAAAAACGGTCAACTATCGAAATAGTTGGTGAGCTCACAGGATTATGTACACAAAATATAGTTTTATAAAAGAGCAGATGTCTTAAAAATAGTTTCCAACTCATGAGCGAGTTACCAAAACAAGTCAAGAATCCAAAAAGGATTCTAGTTTTCAAATACAGTCCTCGTTACCTAGAGTAACGTGACACAATCAATTCATCAAGTATAAGTATGTATGTATGCTATAGTGTTTATGCGAGGCACTACTTAAACGCATTCAGCCTTCCAGTTCCAATTCACAACACAATATGGGTAGGCGTTACCCCCGATCCAAATCATGATACCATATGTCCTAGTACTATGCACCCCGTTTATGGTGGGAGTGATGAGAGGAAAATCTCCTAATAGAGCTATCCATAAGTACTAACATCTCAATCCAATAAGTGAGATATAGTTGAGCTAAAAGTAGTGGTGGGTTCCAAGCATACAACAACATACATATCAAGTTCAAATTCGACACGTTATCAAAGTTCCACAAGTTTAATCGAGTTCAATAGGTTCAAGTATGCTCGAAAGTTAAACACAATATGTACGAGCATAGTAGTTAAATAGAAAACATCATGCTTTTCACCCCAAAATCATAAAAACGGTAAAAGAGGGGTTGTGAGAAACTCACCTTAAAAGTTAGAACGACAATAAGACTTGTCGGCAAACCACACTAAGTTGGGAACCCAGACGAATATGCTACCTTCTACTCGCAACCTAAGGCAAGTAAATATACCTAATTAGATCCTATACGATATGATCGGACAATATTAAGGTTCATTTGTTAAGTCTTGTGTTCACATTTGTTTTCAAAAGACACATTTATCACAAAGCTAATTTCTACTAATTTGCCCCAAATTTCCCATCAATTTAAGTATTTATTTGACCAAGCTAACCAAAACTTCTGGTCAAGCTACTGCTCGAGGTAAAAAATCACATGTTTTAGGTGTGTCCATGAAGTTTCCCAAAATTTATTAAGGACTTATACTTGACCATTTATACCCGACTCCAAAAACGGCCAAATCTGGACATACCAAAGTATTTTAATGATCAGAGGGTCTAAATCAAGGCAATATGAGTTGGGACAAAGGCAGACTCTGAATAACCCATACAAGTGTCTCCCATATCAGTTTCAATGATATATTCATCGTGATTTATGATTTATGATCATTTTAGTATAAGGGTTGAAAAGAGATTTTCGGGCAGTTTTGACACCTTTCACCATTTTACAATTTTGACTAACCAAACGACCTCATAATTTTAAAAGGCTTGTATTTCTGGAAACTAGACTCAAAGCACTTGATTTTAGGCTCTTGAATCATGTCAAAATGTTTATTTATCATCAACTTATGCTCCAATCAATATGACCGAAAAATAAAATAGGGGCTGTTTAAAAAATAGCTTTGACTTAATCAAGTCAAACCAATAACTCAACATGCAACAACCACCCAATAAACTCCCACAGTCATATTATACAAGTCTTAACATCAATATCATCTAAAAATCTCAGTGGGTTCATGGATCTAAAGCTCTTTTACACACAAACTATAAAACCTAAAATCTCAACAAGTGTAAAATTACCAAAATACCCCTAATGCAAGAAAATTTCATAAAAGCATGCATAAATTTCATTTTAATTCTAGAAATTATAAAAATACAACATATGACAATTATGAAATTTATGTAAGATTAAAATACCTTATATTTTGTAAGAAAAATAATTAATATTTATGTATATGTATTTTAGCTGAAATTATTAATATTTATTTAATTATACTTTACAAATTAAATAAAATAAATTAGGATAATAACAAAATAAATTGGGCAAGTTTTAAAATCTGATTTAGTATATTTAAAAGCCCCATAATTCGGCCAAATACCCTATTATATTTCTTTTATGCATTTTATTTTGTTAAACCTAAAAACAAAACACACCGAAACCCTAAAAACCAAAAGAGGCGGCACCAAAATTTTTCCAGGGTTGAGACCATTTTTCTAAGGTGTTTTGGAGATCAAGGAAGGTGGGAAAAATAGTGGGAAGATCGTGGATTGCTTGGTTCGATCGTGGTAATTGTTTTGGTTCGAATAAACACAACCGGGTACAATAAATTCATCAAATCATCAAGGATCATCAAGGGTATTTTTGTATCTCATTTTTCATCATTCTAATCCATAATATACATAGGAAAAATATCCATGCATGTTATATTGATCGTATGAATTAAAACAAATTAGAAACCCTAATTTCGAAATAATTATGAAATCGGCCCAATAATATTTGTACACTTGATTTTATATTTTTCTAAGGTTGTATATATCATATGTAACTCAGATAAATTGTTGGAAAAATTTAGAAGAGGATTCGAAAATTTATTTGGGATTTTTCTTATTGTCGAGTTGCGAATAAAGGGGAAAAGAAAGAAAAAATGTTTAAACGAATTAGGGTTAGGGTTTTGCCAATTTTTCCAGGTTCATTTAATGCTAATGATTGGGTAATAATTGTGTTTGTGGTTGGGAAAAATCAAATTAGGGTTTTGTTGATTTATTTGTTAGCCGATAATGATTTTAAAGTATAAGGGGGTGATTTGTAATTTCTGAAACTATTATCAATTATTAAACATGTTTATTATAAGTATTATAATCTGTATAAAAATAATTGGGGGGTATGAAGTGTCAAGTTGATATTAAACTTGGATTAAAAGGGATAATTAATATATGACATAAAGTAATTAGAATTAATTAATTAAAAATGAGGGACTATAAATTAAAAATACTGAAAAGTGGAAGGTTTGTCAGTATTTAATGTATAAAATATTAAATATTCATATTTGAATCTATAAGGAACTTTGTTATGTATATTATGGAAAATATAAAGATATTGTTAAATAATTAATAAACAAAAAGGGCTAAATATGTAAATTGTGTAAATTAAGGGTTTGACTTGTAAATACAAAAAATGGAAGTATAATCTGAATAAAATGTGAAACTTTGATATTTACACTTTTAACCTTAAAAATTGTTGATTTTGTATATTAAACCTTAAAATATGGAAAGTTGTCATATTTAACCCTAAACTTATAAGGTTGACATGTTAAGTCCCTAAACTATTCGAAATACTTAATGGAATCTCAAATGATGAATATTACTAATTTTGGAAACTTACTAAAAATGGAAACTTACTAAAAATGAAAAGTTACTAAAAATATAAAGTTACTAAAAATAGAAAGTTAATAAAAATGGAAAGTTACTAAAAATGGAAAGTTACTAAAAATGGAAAGTATAACTTAAATGAATGGTTTGTAATTCGAATTCTCATTTCTTTAGGTGCGCGTCAGAGGGAGCTGATTTGGAATTCCTTCATGGTGTTTTTCTTTGATTTTTGCTTTGCTTCGGAATAAGGTACAGATATTCTGACCTTATCGTTAAGGTTTCTCATGACATATTCCTCTCTATCTTTGATTACTTATGTGAATTGCTACATTTGCTCTGAGCCTTTTATCTTGGCTCTCTTATATGATCTGTTATTATGTTCTATTTGAACCCTGCTATGCTACCTTTGATATTTGAACCTTTGACATTGAACCTTGTATGATCCCTTTGAAATGAACTTTGATATGACTTTGCTTTGAACCCTTCAGTTTGAGACCCGAGCCACTATTTGTTTCCTAGCCATGAAGGTAACATGGCCGTGTCATTGATGCACCTTTGGCATGACTCATGTGTGGGTGAGTGATTTCTCACACCGTCCCCCATTTGATATTATATGCGCATTATGAAGATTATTATTTGTTTAAGGGGCGTATGGATGCATCCTAGATTTGTTTTGTATTCGATGGATTATGACATTAGATTATATGTATATTTAGTGGGCTGATGTTTGGTGCATTCCACGTCTTTCCACATTTTGGAGCTCGCCGACTCCATGGGTTATATGATATGATTTTGTTGGGCTTGGTAATTGGACTTGATTTGATTTTCTGAATTCATCTTACCTTACACTATGAATTGACTTCTTATTTGATTCCGAAGCCGATAAAAGCTTCATATCCACATTTCTTGCCTCTATGCTAAATATCCCGCATATTGCAATAGATACCTTTTATGATATCAAAATGGTTAACGAAAACCTAGTAAGCATAAACACCGTTATCCAAGGTTGCACCTTAACCTTGCTAAATCAATCTTTTGAAATCGATCTCATGCCGATTAAACTCGGTAGTTTCGACGTTGTCATCGGTATGGACTGGTTGTCCAAGTATCATGCCAAAATTCTTTGTGACAAGAAAGTCGTTCACATTCCTATTGACGATGAAACTGTAATCATTCAAGGTGACCGAAGTAAGACCCGACTAAATCTCATATCTTGTATAAAAACTGAACGATACATATCCTGAGGTTGCCAAGTTTTCATGATCCAAATAACGGAGAAGAAGAAGTCAGACGATAAGAGATTAGAAGATATTCCCGTAGTTAGAGAATTCCCAGAAGTTTTTCCTGAAGATCTACCTGGCCTCCCTCTCGTTAGCCAAGTAGAATTCCAAATCGATCTAATTCCCAGAGCAGCACCTGTAGCCCGCACACCTTATAGATTAGCTCCTTCAAAAATGCAGGAACTATCTAATCAACTTCAAGAATTGTCAGACCGAGGTTTCATACGACTAAGTACTTCACCCTGGGGAACTCTTGTCTTATTTGTTAAAAAGAAAGACGGATCTTTCAGAATGTGTATCGATTACTGGGAGTTAAATAAACTTACTGTAAAGAATCGTTACCCATTACCTAGAATCGATGACTTATTCAACCAACTTCAAGGTTTGAGTGTCTACTCAAAAATCGACCTAAGATCAGGTTATCATCAACTAAGAGTGAGGGATAAATATATTCCTAAGACTACTTTTAGAACAAGATACGGACACTATGAATTTCAAGTTATGCCATTTGGTTTAACTAACGCACCTGTTGTATTCATGGATCTCATGAATCGCGTATGTAAACCATACTTGGAAAAATTTGTAATAGTATTCATCGATGATATTCTCATCTACTCTCGTAACAAAAAAGAACACGCAAATCATCTGAGAATAATCTTAGAATTACTCAGAAAAGAGAAACTATATGCCAAGTTCTCCAAGTGTGATTTCTGGATCCGCATGGTGCAATTTCTTAGATACTTAATTGATAGTCAAGGACTTCATGTTGACCCCGCCAAGATTGAAGCATTTAAGAACTTGGCATCTCCCACTACACCCATAGAAGTTTGTCAATTCTTAGGACTCGCCGGCTATTACCAAAGATTCATCCAAGGTTTCTCAAAAATTGCTAAGCCTTTGACTAAATTAACCCAGTAAAACAAGAAGTATATTTGGGAAAAGATCAAGAGACGGCTTTCCAATTGTTAAAACAAAAACTTTGTGAAGCTCTAATCTTAGCATTACCAGAAGGAAACAACAACTTTATCGTTTACTGTGATGCATCTCTTCAAGGTCTGGGAGCAGTATTAACGCAAAAAGAAAAAGTCATTGCATATGCGTCCTGACAACTCAAGTCTCACGAAGAAAACTACATTACTCATGATCTTGAATTAGGAACAGTTGTATTCGCTCTTAAAATCTGGAGACACTATCTATATGGTACAAAGTGTACAATTTTCACTGATCACAAAAGCCTTCAACATATTCTTCATCAGAAAGAATTAAACATGAGGCAACACCGTTGGTTAGAATTGCTTGCAGATTACGATTGTGAGATCCGCTACCATCCTAGAAAGGTAAATGTCGTAGTAGATGCCTTAAGCCGAAAGAAACCACTCCGAATCAGATCATTAATCATGACCATTCATCTAAAATTACCAACTCGAATCCTCGAAGCTCAAACCGAAGCAATCAAAGAAGAAAACATCAAAGCCAAAAACCTACGAGGAATGGATAAATCATTTAAAATTCATCCCGATGGAACTCGTTGTATCAAGAATCGAAGTTGGTTACCACTCTTTGGTAATCTGAGAGACTTGATTATGCATGAGTCCCATAAATCAAAGTATTCCATTCACCCAGGTTCTGACAAGATGTATCAGGATCTAAAGAAACTCTATTAGTAGCCTAACATGAAGGCAATCATCGCTGAATATGTTGGCAAATGTTTGACATGCTCTAGAGTTAAAGCAGAATGTCAGAAGCCATCCGTCTTACTGGTACAACCGGAGATTCCTATATGGAAGTAAGAGAGAATAACAAAGGATTTCATCACAAAACTACCCAAAACCTCAAACAGACATGACACAATCTGGGTCATTGTCGATCGCCTCACCAAATCCACACATTTCATCCATACCCGAGAGACAGATAGTATGGAAACCCTTACAAGGTTATACATAAAAGAAATAGTCTCCCGACATGGAGTGCCAATATCTATCATCTCGGATCATGATAGTCATTTCACATCCAGATTTTGGAAATTATTACAGAATGCTTTAAGTACTCAATTAGACATGAGTACGACATATCATCCCGAAACTGATGGACAAAGTGAAAGAACCATCCAAACACTTGAAGACACGCTTTAAGCCTGTGTTATAGATTTTGGAAAAGGATGGGAAAAACACTTAACATTAGTAGAATTTTCTTACAATAACAGTTACCATGGCGTTGTGTTCTAAATTTATTTGTACCTGCATGACCTGCTAGCGTTCATGAGTGCCTATACATTGTCATTGTTGTGACGTTTAGTTTGAAAAAATTGAAACTATATGTACCCTTAGCGTTATAAATGGGTTATAGTGTTCTAAATTTCTCTATGATCATTTGGAAAATTGAAAGGCATGTGCGGTAAACCGTTACTTCTATGGTTTTGTTGTAATGCATTGGTTTTAAGTCAGCAATACTTGTTATTTCTAGTTCTTGCATGATATTTTAACCTTTTCTTTGCAACATGGTATCTGAACTGTTACTTGTTGCCATCGCCCTGTAATGCATAATGTAGTTTAAAATAGTAATAAGAACAATGAAATAAACGCGATGCATAATGCGGTTTAAAAGACTACTAAGAACACAAATTGGTTAATCTCATTAGCAAAAAAACTGCCCAAATGTGAGGGACGAATGATACTACAAAAGTTTTGCTTCCTCACATGTGTCACACCCCGCTAAGGCAAAAATGCGAGGCGTAACAGGATAGGCATCATCACAACACATTGATGTCAACAATAGAGAACGTCTAAAATGCATTATATTAAAAACCAAGTGTTATGATGATAGCAAACACAAGAGGGGTCTTGTATTGAGGTTAATCGCACACACAATACATAGACATAAGAATAAAAATCCAAGATAAACCGTCAATCCAAAAAACAAATAACCAAAATAAGAGAAATAAGGAAACGAAAACTCCTATAAAAGAAGACTCCGATAATGCATTTCCTAAGTCTCTCTAGCCACCATCTTAACATCCTTAAATTCGCTATGCTCACTTGAAAATGATACTTTAAAACATCAACATAATGTTGGTGAGATTCACAGGTTTGACACAAATTACTTACCCTTGCTGCGAATCAGAAATCATTAGGACATACAAGAATATTATACACAAATGCAGCAATTAAAATCATCACACAATTAATTACACATTCGGGCTTAGATTAGCACTGGTACTATAAGCAACCAAGCTCACCCAAAATAAACCACACAGTATGAGGTAGGCGTACCTCTCCGATCCAAATAACCACACAGCATGAGGTAGGCGTACCTCTCCGATCCAAATAACCACACAAATATGGGATAGGCGTATCCTTCTGATCTAAATACATATCACATTGGGTAGGCGTACCCCTCCGATCCATAAACATATCCAAAACTGGGTAGGCATACCCCTTCGATCCAACAATACATACACATAATCCATATAATATCAAGTAATGTTCAAAACCAAGTAAAACAATTATTCGCAGCTATTAAAACATTTCAAAACACAATTTAGTATCATTTTCACCCCAAGAAAACATAGAAAAAGGGGCTATGAATACTCACCTCAAGCTTCATGCGAATGGCACACAATTACAAGCAAAAAACTACACAATACGACTAACAGTTACTCATGATCAAGGCTTTACGGCCCTAGCTCATGTAACCTTATAATTGATGGACTATGCTTATAAACATTACACCATACTTTCCATACATTATTTATACTCTAAATACCTTAAATCCCTTTATTCAAGTTTTTTAGATTATAGCAGAATTTTATAGTCACTTTATGGCTACTAATAAAATACTAAACGACCTTATTAGACGTTCTTATTGCAACCACATCAACCTCAATGAGTTATGAGACTACTGCATTTTTTTGAAAAATTAATAAGGTGTCTAACTATTTTTAAAAATTCCAACATCACAAAGTGTCCAGAATTGACTGATATCGACTAATCCCAAAAAAGTTTAGCTTCAGCAGCCCATATTTAACACTTAGAAAAATTCCTAAAAAAAATCTAAAAAATCATATACATCTGAACTTGCTACTATACACCCCATCAATTTAAAAAATACGTTTTTGATATGGTTCTTGATCTCACAATCACAATACAAAATCTGACCTGAAAACTCAGATTCGACAACGAATCTTGCAAGCTTAATTTGACTGACCTCCACTTACTAAAAATTCACGAAACCAATTTTGCTAGAAAGTAGACTCTTTTTAGTTAATTTTAGGCTCAAAAAAATCATTAAAAGCTTTCCGCATGACAAAGTTATGATACTTACAAGTTGACCTAAAAACCTGCCAAGTTTTAATTTCGAATTTAACAATAATTAACCCTAACCAAACACATCCATACGCTAATAATTATACCCTAAACGATTCTAGATGATCTTACCAACATGTTTTATGTATTTTTATGAAACCCTAGTTCCATCAATTAAAAAATTTACAATTATTCAAATTAAAAGAGTTTAAATAAAAAGGGTTATAGATTAAACATTAGATCCGGAAACACACGAACTTAACCCCAAATTCTCTTGAATTTTTTTGATGGTTTCTTCTTCTTCTTGGGGAATTTCGACCAAAACAAGGGAGAGGAGAAAAGTGATTTAGGTTTTAGGGTTATGGGTGTATTTATACTAGTTTTTGGATAATAGCATAAAGATTTGTTTCCTAATTGAACTCGATCTTCTCCCTTTTTTTCCCTAAATCCTAGCCGATCCAAACACTCTTAAAATATATTTTTTATAAACATTTTATGATCCCCTCCTCCTATATATTTTATATTTTTTAAATAAAAAACTATTTATACACCTTATTTACTTTACCTTTAAATAAATACACACTTTAAAATAAAAAACACTTTTACTACTTAATATTATTTTTCTCAAATTAAGTTTATTTATTACTTCATAAATAATTTATAAACCTCAATTCACAAATAAATTTCAACGCGAAATTAACGATACATAGTTCATAAATTTTACCAACGATAAAATTATGAAAATCACTATACTTCCAAAATCACCATCATGTGCGCCGCACTTATCAACAAATTAAACGAAGTCAGTAAATATGCTCAAGTGCGCCGGTTTTTCAAGAATGTGCGCCGCACTTCCCAACAGCATTAATGATATTTGCACCGACTTAAGCTAAGTACGCCGCACATTTTAGAATGTGTGCCGCACTTCGACCCCTTCTCAGCTTATAAATTCAGACGAAAATCAAGCCATTTGAAACATCCCTCATATTCTTCATTACATCAATCTCTCTCAAATATCTTCACCAACACCTGAATTCGAAGGCGAAGAACGAAGAACAATATCCTAGCTTTTAGAAAATAAAGGTTTATTAAAGATCCAATACTTGTAACGGGTGGAGTTTGATCCATTTTCCTACCCAAGCATAGTATGTTTCTTGTTTCTCTACTTTATTTTGTTATGAACTTCGTAGCCATGAGATGCTAAATCTCTCATGACTACGCGGTGATGTTAATATAATAAATAAGCATTTGGTATCATTGCGATCTCCTTAATCTTAAGCTTATGTTGAAACCCTATCGTGTCTTATCTTATCAACTTTGATTATCAACTTTGATTGTATGCTTATAACGGTATTGGGTCAAAAGACCCGTTGTATGTTATATGGTTTTAAAGATTTGTCTATGGTCTTTATCGTTTGGTTGGAGAAATCCGCTTACGTTATTTGATAAACAAAATAGATTTGATATAATAGTAATTGGATTATCTGAGTGACACATTTGATCTAGTTAACTAAATATAAGTCCTAAGTTAAACAAATTAATATGTGAAAACATTTTTTGACGAGAAAACCTTTTTATAAATTAACCTTGAATCTGAGATCGTAATCATCACCATTGCTTAGGAATTATATGAAACAATTCGAGTAGTCTTTTTTTAAGTAATGGGTTTCCCCGGTAAATTTTATCCGAGTAGTCATCTTTCTCATTATTGAATCCAACACAATTTATCTTAAAATTGTTAAAGTTTATTTCACTACGATTATTCGAACACAAATCAAAGCCTTGTGGAAGACCTGGTCCTACCTAAAATATTATACTACATATGTGGGTTATACTTTTACCCGTGTGTTTCCATTTAATAATCGGTAATTCTAGTCTTATAAATTTAAAGCTTTTGAAACACACCAAAGTTTTTGGCGTCGTTGCCGGGGATTTAAAGCTGTTCTGTAATCAATTTCTTGAAATAATTTTTAGCCATTGTCTTTTTCAAAATCGCCGTACAGTTTTCTGGCAAACTAAACTAAAAAAATCATTCCATCCACCTTCTGCACTTTCCGCAGTCAAACGTTTTTTCCTAAAAACGTTCTCAAGAATCAAAAATCTCCCTTGGATGCAAAAAGTTGCTTCCAACTCTAAACTTGTTGAACCACTCCCTGAACCTGAACAAACTATGAATAGAAGACTTCATCGACTAATCAAGAGAGTCCCATTGCAACGAAGGAACGAACGACCCAAACAACCAAGAATTGTCTATCCACCCATATTTTATATAAATTATTTTTGTCACTTTATTGTTATTCTTGAAACTTACAACCCAATGGATGATGAGCCCATGTGGGCTGCCGACCGTATTGTTGTTCCGACTCCCGGTTCTGCAATTACTATTCCTGAAACTGCAAACGAATTCGACATTAAGGGTAACCACTTGACTCTCGTCAATGGAAACTAATTTGATCGTAGAATTAAAATTGATCCATACAAACACATTCACGAATTCCTCAGAAATATGTGATATGTTTAAATACAAAGACATCGAAAATGAAGTCGCCCGCCTAATGATGTTTCCCCTATCACTCACGGGTGAAGCAAAAACCTGGCTTGACGAACTCAACGAAGGAACCATCAAAACATGGGATGAACTTCGCACTGCCTTTATAAGCTAATTCTTTCCCCCAAATCTTTTTAATCGACTCTTTGGAGATATCCGAGCCTTCTCCCAACATGAAAATGAAACTCTAACCGAAGCTTGGCTTCGTATGAAAGAAATGTTCAGAAATTTCCATGGTCACAATCTATCCAAATGCAATCATAAAAATCTTTTACCACGGTCTCAACCACATCTGGTGGTATTTTCCTCTATAAAACACCAAACCAAGCTTATCAACTCCTCGAAGACAAAGTCTTACTCAAGCTCGATTGGGCTAAAAACCAAAAATCTAAACCTTCTCTAAAGAATATTGTTGCTTTCACTGATGAAGGTAGCAGTAATTCTGATACTGACAAAATTATGGCACGAATGGATGGCATGACCATGAAAATGGACGCTCAGTACAAAGAATTCCAATCTCTTTCAAAACAACCAAACCCCAATTATAACGATGATGACAGACCTATGTCTCGCGAAGAAGAAGCAAAATTCATGCAAACCTTCCGACGTACTCATTTTTACAATGATTACCCGACCGTGACTCGAATCGCGATAATTGGCATTCAAGCGGAAGAAACGATTGCAATCGAGACAACTATCAATCTAACTCTTATGATAAACCCGACCTTCAAAAATAATTAAGCGACTTCATAAAAGCTCAACACTCGACCAATTCTTTTCTCAAAGATACTTTTATGGATCTTAAAACTAAACTCGAAACAACAATCAAAAATCATCAAGCCTCGATCCAAAACCTTGAAGTTAAATTCGACAGATTAGCTGACAAGCAATCTGGTTGTCCTTATGGATCTCTTCCTAGTAACACTCAATCAAACCCAAAAGGTAGCTTGTTAGGATTAAAAGACTCAGATGAAACTAGAGTACTGCTGCCTCCAGAGTTGAGTTAACTGAATAAGCATAAATTTACTGTTGTTTAGTAATAATAATGAAAAATATGCTAAGTAGTTAGTACTGCTAGTTAGTACTGTTAGTGTAAGTTACTACTGCTAGTATATATTAGTACTGTTAGTTACTACGGCTATTAATGTTAGTACTGCTAGTGTAACTTAGTACTGCTGATGAAGAATGAAGAAAATATTCTAAGTAGTTAATGCTGCTTGTACTTAGTTAGTGCTACTGGTACAAAGTTACAACTGCTGAAAGGTTACAACTGCTCAAAGATTAAGACTGCTAAAAAGATAAAGATTGATTGGAGATCAAGAATACTTACGTGATAAGTATGAGTTATCTATAGAAAGGATCTTAGTGAATATTCTAAATTTTTGTAATATATTGTAAATCAACTAGGACTCCTTGGTGTATAAAAGGAGGTCCTAGGGCATAGAGATAGATATCATCTTTTCATTGTTCTGTCAATCTATTTGTAGCTTTAAGGTTTTGTAAACCCTAACACTATTAAGAGTGTTCGTATTATATTGAGGCTAAAATTTTGGTAAACTGTTTGTTATTAATCTTGTTCATTACTATTTCATTGAAATTCTTCTTAGTATCATTAACTAGATTCCGCATAGTCTTTGATATTTACAATCAAGGTTTCAATCATAGTTGTTTTGAATTTATTCAATACAACTTAGCCTTACATTATATAAGGAATTCAAGATCCATTCAAGTGGGATCAAAAAGTGGTATCAGAGCTTGTGAGAAGATTTATATAAGAAACTTTACTACACACAAGATCTACTTTATCAAGAAGCAATGGACTCTCAATCTACTCAAACCATTAAACTACCCATACTCTAACCTGGTGAGTATGATCTCTAGAAGATGAGGATGGAGCAGTACCTACAGTGCATTGATTACACTCTATGGGAGATCGTAGAATAATGCACCTATAGTAACAACAACTATTGATGGTAAGAAGACTGTTATCCCTCCTACAAGTGTTGAAGAGAAGGCATAAAGAAGGGCAAAGTTAAAGGAAAGAAGCACTCTATTGATGGCCTTATCTAATGAGCATCAATTAAAATTCAACTCATACAAGGATGCTAAGACATTGATGCAGGCAATTGAAAACAGATTTGGAGGTAATACTACTACAAAGAAAACTCAGAAAAATCTTCTGAAACAGCAGTATGAAAACTTTGCTGCATCCAACACAGAAGTGATTGAGCAAACCTATGAAAGGCTTCAAAATAAAATTAGTCAACTGGAGATGCATGATGAAGTCATCCCTCAAGAAGACATCAATCAAAAGTTCTTGAGAAGTTTGTCACAAGAATGAACTATGCATACTATTGTGTGGAGGAACAAACCAGAGATTAAGACATTAAGTTTGGATGACCTCTTTAACAACCTGATGGCTTATGAATCAGAGGTCAATGGGACATTTAGCACAACTACAAATTCACACAATGTATCCTTTCTGTCCTCAAGCAGCACTAACAGTGCAACTAGAACAGTTAATACTGCTTAGGGTGTTAGTACGACTAGCACTCGGGGTGCTACTAATAGCTCAACAACTGTTGAAAATTTGAGTGATGTTGTGATTTATTCCTTCTTTGCTAGCCAACCAAGTACTCCACAACTTGATAATAAAGATCTACAACAAATCAATCCTGATGATCTAGAAGAGATAGACTTAAGGTGGAACATTGCTATGCTGACTATGAGGGTAAGAAGATTCCTGAAGAATACTGGAAGGAAGCTGGATATGGCTAACAAAGAAAGAATTGGGTTTGACAAGTCCAAGGTGGAGTGTTTCAACTGCCACAAGAGAGGACACTTTGCAAGGAAGTACAGGGCACCCAGGAGTCAAGACAACAGGAACAGGGGAGCCTACCAGAAGGACTGTGCCAGTTAAAGAAACTACTTCAAATGCCTTAGTGTCTTAGTGTGATGGCTTTGGCTATGATTGGAGTGACCAAGCATAATAAGGTCCAACCAATTTTGCTCTCATGGCTTATTCTTCAACAAGTTTAAGTTCTTCTACAAACTCTGAGGTATCTAATGACTCAATATGTTGTTTATCTTGTTTAGAATGTGTAAAAGATCTAAAAGAACAAAATGAACAATTAGTTAAAGACTTAAGAACATATAGGATAAGTGTTGTCTCTTATAAAACTGGTTTAGAATCTGTAGAAGTTAGACTGATAGTCTTTAAGAAAAATGAATCTGTGTATGAGAAAGATATAAAACTCTTAAAACGTGAAATCTATTTAAGAGATTTAGATATTACAGAGCTTAAAAGGAAGTTAAAGTTGGCTACAAAAGAAAAAGACGAGGTTCAACTTACAGTACAAAATTTTGAAAATTCATCAAAAAATCTAAGTAAACTTCTAGACAGACAAATAATGGATAAGTGTAAAACAAGATTAAGATATAACGTTGTCCCACCTCCCTATACTGAGAATTTTATGTCACCAAAATCTGATTTAGTTTATCCTAGTCTAGATGATTTTACTGATGTGAATGAGTCTATTAGTGAGTCTGTAGTTGAAAAGCCTACTGTTGAGACTAATGAACCTAAGACTGCTAGGAAAGAAAATGGATCCCCAATTATTGAGGATTAGGTATTTGATAGTGATGAAAAAAATGTGCCTAAGGTTAAAACAGTTGAGATGTTTAATAAACCTAGTTTTGCTAAGATAAATGATATGTGAGAAATCACATATCCATTTTATATCAAAACAAACCCTAAAAAGATGAAAATGTGCATAAAAATACTTGTATATGTGTATTTTGTCTTTTGTGAATGTGTAGGTACGAATATTTCAAATATCACAAGAAAAGAGCCAAAACTGGACAAAAACAGACACGGGAATAGAAAGAGTGCACAAGAGCCGAAAGTTTTCTATCAATAATGGTCAACAAAAAGTCAACAATGGTCAAACCTTGGTTAACCTACAAGAGGATAAAAACCCTTAAAATACCAAATGAGCCCTTAATGTTAAACTATTTTCACTATAAGTCCCTAAAATCATAACACCATAGTCCTTTAACACTTAGGGACTAACGGTCATTAAGTGCCTAATATTAACCCTTTACACTTACCTTTAACAAGCCCAAAAACAAATAACCCAACCCATTTCCTTTAATATTAACCGAGCCCAAGTCAGCCCCCCATTTAGCTCAGTCAAACCAACAAATGTATAAAATTAGGGGGCGGGAAAAATAGTTTTACTGTTCACCGTCTTCCCCATTTCACCCTTCTCATTTTAACCTAATTAAAATGCAATTAACCCTTCAAGACACTTGATTGACGTGGCAACAAAGATGCTAAGTACCAAGTGCCAACTCAGCAAGCTTAAACGTCACTCCTTGGCTTTGATTGGTCAAGCTTACAAAAGGAAATGACACGTGGTATCCAAAGAAACACACTTAGATGGGAATTTTGCACTAAAAGCAATGCAAAAGAAGTACAGGAGCTCCCAATGATTGGATTGCCAACGTGGCAATCCGTGTGTTCACATCTCATCCAACGGCCACAAAGCTTGATCCAATGATTAGATGAAATGGAAGGTTAAGATTAAAAGGAGCGTATGAAGACCTGGAACCTTCCTCTCAAGCCTATAAATAAGAGGCTTCACTCACTCACATAATCATCTAGTTATCTAGCTTAGGAGTAGGAGTAGCTTTAGTATAGTTTAGGATAGAATTTAGCTTATGTAATTTTTCTTTTCAGATCGTTTTAGCTTATTGTTTTCTACTTAATGTAATTTTCCTTAAGCTTGTAACCAGTTCATTTTATTAATAAAAGTTTACTTTTCATATTGTTCAATTGTTACTTAATGTTTACTTTATTTCAAAACTGTTTTGAATAAGCTCTCTTTTGTTCACATAAGCTAAATAAGCTGTCTAATTCAATCATAAGCTAGCTACACTCTCATTTAAGCTCTTAAAGCTTAAATGAGCTTAATAATTCTCAAATCCACCCTCAAATTTACCTCAGCTTAATTTTGGAGGGGAAACCAGAAATGGAAGGGTTTCCAGGACCACACTAGCTTATATATGATAAGCTAGAGCTTGTTGATTAGCTCATAAGAGCATTTGATAAGCCTTGTTTGTGCAAAGGCTGTTGTAAGTTTCCTTTTTACATTTTATAGCTTTAAATCTACAATATAGCTTAACAATTCATTTAACACCTTTTTGAACTTGTTTTTAAAAAAACCACTTCGTGTGCTGTTTAGCTTTTTCCCAGCTTATTAAGTTTAGCTTTTTAGGTTTTTATAATTTTCCTGCATTCTTTGTTACCTTAGCTACTTTCTGTAATTTTCTTAATTTTTTAATTCAAAGTTTGGTATTTTAATCATTTATTTTTATTAAAACCTTTAAAAAATCATAAAAATTAGAAAAATAATCAAAAAAATAAAATTCTTTTTTATAAAATTTTCTTTTATCATATTTTAGGTTTAGGATTTAAATTTACTTTCGTAGGGTTCAAATTTAAAAATTTCACTTTTTAAAGAACGAGATTTGACCCCCGTTCTCGTTTTCTTCATTTTTACTTTAAGCACCCTCGGTTTAGGATTTCCTTAACTTTTTCTTACAAGTTAGTAATTAGGATTAGGAAAATATTAAAAAAAATATTTTAGGTTTAATTTTAGATAATTTAGGTTTTAATCGTCGCGTTTCTTTAATTCCCGTTAATGTTTAGTTCTTACTTGTTTAAATTGCTTAGTCGTTAATTTTTCTTTATATGATTTATGTTCTTTTAATTGTTTTATATTTACGTGCTTTACATGTTTTATTCGTTTTTATTAGTAGATATAGAAACCAATTCAAAAATTTGAAACCATTCAAAACGCGCGATCACGGACTTAACCGATTTTCAATTCGCACTTCGTCGAGGGAAAACGACCCGGGAGGTTTATGATATAAACTTTGGTTCAAAGTTTGTTTCTCGAACCCGACGGAAAATACTTACTATACTATAATTGTTACATCCTTATATACCTATATATTTACGTATAGCGTATTCGGAGATGTGATCAATAAACTTTGTTAAGTCTACTGAGCAAGTAAAATCTCCTAGGAAAACATCAGTTGATAAAAACAGGCAAAACACACCTAGTCCTAGAGGAAACAAGAGAAACTGGAACCAACAGGTGTCTCAAAAATTAGGAAGTGATTTTGAGATGTTCAACAAAGCTTGTCATGTGTGTGGTAGTTTTGATCATTTGAAGAATGATTGCAATAACTGGTATAATAATAAAAGATGTGCAAAACCAGTTTGGACCAATGTTCAAAGGGTGAACAAACAAAATTTCTCTAAACCAACTCACCCCAGTCCAAAAAGGAACATGGTTTCAAGAACAGTCTTAACTAGGTCTGGCCCAATTTCAGTTAATGCTGATAGACCAGTTAATAATGTTCAATCAAGAACAGCAGTGAATAATGCAGGACCTATGAAAAATGTTATTAATAATGCATATTCAACTACTAGAAGGCCTTTTAACAACATAACAGTAGCTAATAATAGTAATTTCACTAAAAAGGTTAATACAGTTAAGGGAACAAGGGTTAATACTGCTAGGCCAAAAGCATTTATTAGTGTTGCTAAGGGAAACAAGGGAAATGCTGTTAAGGCCTCAGCATGATGGGTTTGGAGACTAAAGCACAAAGTTTTAGACCATATCTCCAAAAACAATGGTGCATCAATGTCCTTTAAAAGATTTAACTATATTGATGCACAAGGCATATCCAAGTCAGTAATGGCTTGGGTCCCCAAAAGAAACTAATTTTCCTACCATTATGTGCTGGGCAATCCACAACAAGATTTGAAGAATAAAGTAGTGATTGATAGTGGATGCTCTAGGCACATGACAGGAAACAAATCCTATCTTATAGATTATGAAGAAATTTATGGAGGATTTGTTGCCTTTGGAGGTAATTCGAAAGGAGGTAAAACTACTAGGAAAGGTAAAATTAGAACTGGTAAATTAGATTTTGAAGATGTGTATTTTGTAAAGGAACTAAAGTTTAACCTCTTTAGTGTCTCACAAATATGTGATAAGAAGAATAATGTTCTTTTTACTGATACTGAATGTGTTGTTCTGTCTCCAGACTTTAAGTTAACTGATGAAAGTCATGTTTTACTTAAAGTTCCTAGAAAGGATAACATGTATAGTGTTGACTTAAAGAATGTTGTTCCTCAAGGAGGTCTCACTTGTCTCTTTGCAAAAGCCACACCAGATGAATCTAATCTTTGGCATAAAAGGCTTGGACATGTAAATTTCAAAACAATGAATAAGCTGGTAAAGGGAAACCTTGTAAGAGGTTTACCTTCAAAACTTTTTGAAATTAATCAAACCTGTGTTGCTTGTCAGAAGGGAAAGCAACACAGAGCTTCTTGTAAGACCAAAACAGTCAGTTCAATCAGCCAACCATTACAAATGTTGCACATGGATTTGTTTGGCCCAACATTTGTAAAGAGTTTAATGAAAAAGATGTACTGCCTAGTTGTCACAGATGATTTTAGTAGGTTTAGTTGGGTTTTCTTTTTAGCCACTAAGGATGAAACTAGTGAAATCCTTAAAACATTCATAACAGGCATAGAAAATCTAATAGACCTTAGGGTGAAAGTGATTAGATGTGACAATGGGACTGAATTCAAGAATAGGGTCATGAATCAGTTATGTGAAATGAAGGGTATTAAGAGAGAATTTAGTGTTGCTAGAACTCCACAACAAAATAGAGTAGCAAAAAGGAAAAATAAGACACTAATAGAGGCTGCTAGAACTATACTAGCTGATTCAAAATTGCCAACAACTTTATGGGCTGAAGTAGTTAATACTGCTTGTTATGTCCAAAATAGGGTGTTAGTTATCAAGCCTCACAACAAGACCCCTTATGAACTTTTTCTAGGTAGAAAACATGCCTTAAGCTTCATGAGACCATTTGGGTGTCCTATTACAATCCTTAATATCATAGATCACCTAGGTAAATTTGATGGAAAAGGCTGATGAAGGGCTCTTTGTAGGATACTCTACCAATAGCAAAGCATTCAGAGTGTTCAACACTAGAACTAGGATAGTAGAAGAGAACCTGCATGTTCAATTTAGTAAGAATACACCTAATATTGCAGGAAGTAGACCTAATTAGCTTTTTTATATAGATGCACTAACAAATTCTATGAACTATAAGCCAGTTGTTGCAGGGAATCAATCTATTGGTAATGCAGGTACAAAAGCATGTAATGATGCAGGTAAAGCTAGAATGGAGACAGTATCTAGCAAAGATTACATTTTGCTACCAATGTGGCCTGCTGATCCACTATTCTCTTAGAATTCAAAGGACTCTCCTGATGCTGGATTCAAACCATCAGGGGAGGAGGAAAAGAAGGATGCTGAAGATCCAGGGAATGAAAGTGGAAATCCAACTGAAGGGAAAGATAGTGAGGTTCCATGTACAGAGGAGCCAAGAATTAATCAAGAAAAGGATGATAATATTAATACTGCTAGTGATGGAAACAACGCTAACAATGTTAATGCTGTTAGTTCAACTGTTAATGCTTTTGGCTCAGAAGTTAATGTTGTTGATCCAAAAACAAGCAATGAACTTCCAAATGATCCAAATATGCCTGAATTGGAAGATATTGTTTATTTAGATGATGATGAAGATGTTGGTACAGAGGCTGACATGAACAATTTAGATGCATTTATGCCTGTTAGTCGTATTCTAACTACAAGAATACACAAAGATCATCCAGTTGACCAAATCATTGGAGACTTGAATTCAACACCTCAAACAAGAAGAATGACAAAGAATTTGAAAGAACATGGTTTGTTTAGTTTAGTTCAACAAAGAACAAACCATAAAGACTTTCAAAATTGCTTGTTTGCATGTTTCTTATCACAACAAGATCCTAATAAGGTAATCCAAGCATTAAAAGATCCAAGCTGGATAGAAGCTATGCAAGAGGAGCTTTTGCAGTTCAAGTTACAATAGGTTTGGACCTTGATGGATTTACTTAATGGCAAAAGGACCATTGGTACTAAATGGGTGTATAGGAACAAGAAAGATGAAATAGGTATTGTGATTAAGAATAAAGCAAGATTGGTTGCATAAGGATACACACAAGAAGAATGAATAGACTATGATGAGGTTTTTGTTCCAGTTGCCAGAATTGAAGCAATCAGGTTATTCTTAGCCTATGCCTCATTTAAAGACTTTGTGGTGTACCAGATGGATGTCAAGAGTGCTTTTCTTTATGAAAAGATTGTAGAGGAAGTCTATGTTTGTCAACCACCAGGATTTGAAGATCCAGACTTTCCTGACAGAGTATACAAAGTAGAAAAGGCACTTTATGGACTGCATCAAGCTCCTAGAGCTTGGTATGAAACCTTGTCAACTTTTTTATTAGACAATGGGTTTCAGAGA